>PVJN01011268.1:0-54786 GCA_004026805.1 Lasiurus borealis
CCTCCCTGGTGCCTGTGTACTCCTTTGGGGAGAATGATATCTACAGAATTAAGGTTTTTGCCACAGATTCTTGGCAGTATCAGTGCCAGTCCATCATCAAGAAGTACCTGGGCTTTGCTCCTTGTGTCTTCTGGGGCCGCAGTCTCTTCTCAGCCAATTCCTGGGGCCTACTGCCCTTCCGTGTGCCCGTCACTACTGTAGGTGAGTCCTCCTCTCCAGGGAAGAAAGCTGTCATCAGCTGTGTGGGCACTTCTCACCTCGTCTGTCTTCCCTCTCCCTGCAGTGGGCCATCCCATCCTGGTGCCCCAGAGCCTCAACCCCACTGACGAGGAAATTGACCACTACCACACACTCTACATGAAGGCTCTGGAGCAACTGTTTGAGGAGCACAAGGAAAACTATGGTGTCCCTGCTTCTACTCACCTCAACATCATGTAACCCTGGCCTTGCCCTGCCCCCCAGCTCCTGAGCTCCTAATCCCAGTGCACTGAAATATACACTCCCCCTACCACCACCTATTGCTGGGTCTAGTTCTCCAATAAAAGCTAGTTCTCACCCAGCCGGTGTGCTCAATGGTCAGCCTATAAACCAGGAGGTCACAGTTCCATTCCCGGTCAAGGCATATGATATGCCCCAGTTACAGGCATGTAGGAGACAGCCTATCAATGATTCTCTTTCATCATTGATGCTTCTCTCCCTCTCCCTTCCCTTCTGAAATCAATAAAAATAAATAAAATTAAAAAGCAAAAGCTAGTTATCTTCCATCACTACTTCATAGAATCGGATTCCTGCAGAGCTGATGCTCTTGCTCTGGGAGTTAGCATGCCCAGGGATAATCAGCCCCCATTCTAATGTGCTACAGAGTCACTGCCTTAGATTGGGCATCAGAACCCTAAATTACCCTTCCAGTGAGAGTTAATTCTGTTGCATGACCTTGCATAAGTCTCTTCCCTTTTCTGGGCCCCTTCTCCCTCTGTAACTTAAGGCATTTGCTTAGCTAAGAGCTGTAGTATATTTGAACCAAGTTTGGGAGGCTGGCTGCAGGAGAGTTAGGCTTTGAAGGGTAAGCAGATTTAGACGAGTGGAGAAGATAGTGTGGATAGTGGAATACTATGAGTAAAAGCTGAGTTTGCTCAAGGGAACCTGACAATATAAAGAGTGGAATGGTCCCCAATAGTAGAAAGACAGTTAAGTACATAGCTTGCTTCTCTGTACTTTTTCCTCATCTTTAAAGTTTCCTTGGGGCTGGGATATCAGATAAAGCGAGGACTTGTTTTACCATCATTAAGCCCTACTGCAAGCCCAGCATTATGTCACCATTACTCATTTGCTTAATAAGCATAAGATTATTATGAAGATTAAAGAATTAAAATTTGGGAGCTTAGAACAGATTGGCAACACATGAGCCAAGGAGAGTTGGCTATAATCATCATCATTGTCGATATGGTCACAGTATCAGTCAAATAAGAGGGTCAGATTAAACAGCCTAAGGGCCCTTATGTGGTTTGATATATTGTCAGTCCTATTTGTTGACTGGCTTCGTGTCTATACAGGATTTAAACAAAAATAACTTGTTGGAATATAATTGGAATGCAACTGTATTTGTCTCCCACTTTCCTATAAAATTTATTCAGTGGAAGCATTTTCTCTTGTCCCTGAGCAGTACCATGAAAATCTGGGCAGTATCATGACTTAACTGGGTCATTCTCAGGTGAGATGTTCTACATACACTTTAAGTTAGTACATAGAAATGTTTACTTCATAATCAACACTTGGATCTTCATTTAGGAGTAGGAATTTTCCCCTCTCCAACAAGGGATGGTTGCAAGTGGGCTGCCTGCTTGTCCAGAAGTAGCAGCTGGGGAAAGTTGAGTAGAAAGGGAACTTCCAGGAACTAGTTGCTGTTATTGATCTTCATGGGGTTGAAGTGTTGGGCAGAAGAAGGGAAAGGGAGCCCAAAATTTGTTGATTGCACTGTTATAATATATTCTCTAGGCCTCCAGAACCTCAAAGTCTTTCCCTCATGGATTCTTCAGTTTTCCCTTTAAGGCACCTCTGGTAGCTTCTATACTTTCTCTAGCTTATCATCTGTCCATGACTTTCTGCCCATACACTCAATATAGGTTTCTCTGTAGGAGTTCCTTCACTTTTCTAGTTTGGGGGTTGGGAAAAGGGCTGGAATAAACTTGCTTTAGCCTTCAGCCTCCTTTGCCCCCTATCCCCTTGGAGTGCAGGTTGGCCTCAATGCAGCCACTTGTTCTTCTTTCTATCCTGGATGGAAGGTCCAGTCAGCCACAATCTGGCCACTGGATTTCTCCTGTGGGTACATCCCCCCCAATTGCTGGAACTTACCAAGCTCTTTGTATCTTGAAGCCTTTTGTCACTGATCTTGTTGAAGTGAACCTTGCGCTCTGGGAGCAGGGCTTGCAGCTATCTAAAACTCCTCCCCTAACCCTGGCTAATGTTGTTCAGTGGTTAGAATGTCAGTCTGAGCACTGAAGGGTCTTGGGTTCAATTCCCAGTCAAGGGCACATACCTGGGTTGTGGGTTTGATCCCTGGCTCCAATGCAGATTTGTGGAGGAAGCAACTAATCAATGTGTCTCTCTCACCTCTCTATCTCTTTCTTTCTCTCTCCCCCCATTCCTTCCCTCCCACTCTCTCTAAAAAGCAATAAAAAAATATCCTCGAGTGAGAATTTTAAAAATAAATAAATAATAAAAGTCCTCCCCCAGAGAGAGGTGGGGGCAGATTGGATGAAAGTAGGTGAAGGGATTAGCCAAAGAACATATATATATAAAACCCATATACATAGACAACAGTATGTTGATGACCAGAGGGAAGGTGACCTGAGTGGAGGAGGTAACAAGGGGGAAGTGAGAACATCTGTAATAGCATCAACAACAACAAAGAAAAATATCATAAAGATTAAAAAATAAAATTAAAGCCCCTCCAACCCCCCTCTCCATCTCCAACTGATTCTTTATATCCTATATAATAAAAGCCTAATATGCTAAGTGTCCAGTCATCCAGTTGTCTTATTCAACCAATCAAAGTGAAATATGCTAATGATATCCTAAGGCCACTCAACCACTTGTTATGACATGCACTGACCACCAGGGAGCAGGCATTCTGATTGGTAAGTTAGCTTGAAGCTGAGGTCTGGCCAATTGGGACTGAGTGAGACAGGACAGACATGCCCTGGAGCCTTCCCACAGTCCCTCCCTGGCTGGCCAACCTACTGCATCCCTCCCTAGCCCCAGATGTGCATCAGTGAAATCCCTTGGCCTTGCTTGTGCCCTCTGACAATCTAGGACCCCTTGGGGTATGTTGGAGGCTCAGTTTCAGCCCGATCTCACAGGCCAGGCTGAGGGACCCCACTGGTGCATGAATTCGTGCACTGGGCCTCTAATATATATATATTGATTCCAGAGAGGAAGGGAGAAGAAGAGAGAGATGGAAACATCAATGATGAGAGAGAATCATTGATTGGCTGCCTCCTACATGTCCCCCAATGGAGATCAAGCCCTTGACTAGAATTGAACCCAAGACCCTTCAGTCCGAAGGCTGACGCTCTGTCCACTGAGCCAAACCAGCCAGGGCACCAAACTGATTCTTGTCCCAGGAAAAGGACTCATGAGTTACTTCTCAACCGTTTGCTTGAAAACATGTGACATGTAATCTGATCTGATGCTTTTGGAATAGAGGACCTATTTATTGTATCTTTGTGCCTCAACTCAAACTTCATTGTCAGCATCATATGTGCTTTTCTCACATGATGTGTGCTTCTCCCACCACCATCCACCTGAGGGAAAAAGCACCAACTGGCCACCAAGAGCTGGAGGTGTGAGGATTAGATCACTCTGGGCCTTCCACCAAGAAGACCTCTGTTCTTCTGCTTTCCAAGTGAGCAGTTGGTGTCTCTTTCTAGAGTGGTGGGCTTGAGCCGGGTGGTAGGTGAGGAATGGGACCTTTGTGTGGGTTTGGGGCAGGGAAGAAGGGAGTTCAGTCTTCATAAGGCCCCTGTCTGAAATCCAAGACCAATGAAATCAGGTCAGGGGAGTAGATTGGCCTGAGGCTGGAGAAGGATAGGAGCAGCCAAGAAGGCTAGTTAAGAAATGTGGTTTGCCCAACAACCAGAGATATGATAAAAAAGGACAAAGTGCTCTCAGTACCTGAGAAGCCAGTAGGGCAAGGTTCTCAGGAAAGGTGCCAGGTCTGATCTTAGAGAGAGAAAGACTTGGGT
This sequence comes from Lasiurus borealis, assembly GCA_004026805.1. NCBI lineage: Eukaryota > Metazoa > Chordata > Mammalia > Chiroptera > Vespertilionidae > Lasiurus > Lasiurus borealis. Next base: position 4,245 of record PVJN01011268.1, read on the forward strand.
GGGGACATTATCCTCCATGTGGAAACATCTGGGTTGGGAGAAAGAGCACAATACAAACCAGAAATGTACAGAAGATCAAGATCAGGTTTCTGTCTCTGGGAGAGAGGCTTGGAATGAATATGTGAGTGTTGGGTTTAGACTACGGCAAGTAGAATGTGTTGCTACTGCTCAGTGTTGTGGAAAGATTTTCGGGGCAACAGATGGAAATGGCAATACTGGACAATGACAGATGTGCCCCTCCATTAATATCCCTCCAGGATCTATTGGGCGAGATCAGCACCATTTCCCTGTTCATCATGCCAGCTTGGCATACTGATCACTGTGACAGGCCACAGGCAGCCTTCTCCCACCACCATCCACCTCTGAGTGTGCTGTCCTCCTCAGGAAGCCAGCCCAGACTAGGAGGAAGCCTTAGGATTCAGAAGTTCCTGCTATGATTCCCAGCCTTTCCTGAGCTTCCCCAGGTGACCTCTGCTTTCATACTCAGATCCTAACCTCACTAAGGCAAAGGTCCTCTGGTCCCCATTTCCCCAGTCATCTGGTTTTCTAGACTTCCCTTATTAAGCATCCATCTTGGGTGGGACTTGGTCTAAGAGGCCGGAGCTTCATATGGAGAAGAGTCGAGAGTTTAGTGCCATGTCCATGTCATATATGGGCAGACCAATATGTGCAGACCCCAGACCACAATGTCCAGACAATGGAAACAGCTTGCTAGACCAAGATACCAAGTGAAACACTCAGAAGAGCATTTTGAATATCAATCAACTATTTCCCAGTGACTGCTGTCATATGGGTTCCAACTAAATCTCATATTTGTTGGTGCTCTTTTCCAGCATTAAGAAGGGTTCAGCGATCTGGAGAAAGGCTGTGCATAGATTAAGTAAGCGTCCAAAGATGAAAGATAATTTTCAAAGGGATTGGGGGTCAGAGGAGCCTAACTGAAGGAGCTAAGTTCTCCTTGTCTCAGGAGCTCTTGCTTTTTAGTAACACAAATTGTCCTAAGGCAAGGTGGATATATATATTTCAAAGAGTAGAGTTTCATACAGAAGCATTGAGGAATAGTCTACAGCATTTCAGGTGTAGGCTATTGGCCAGTAGAAGGCAATAACATAGATTAATATGCCCTGAGCTGTCTGGCAGCAAACAACCAATTTAATGCATCCCTTTCAGGTTTGGGAAATGCCTTTAGCCATTCCCAACAGGTGATAACATATGTGACTCAGCCCTTGTTGAATCCCCAAGTTCCATCAACCTTTTGATGAAACTCTTCCAATTATGACATGCTGGAACTGGCTTTCAGCACATATTGGAACTAAATCCCCCAAACAACTGTCAGTTTGGCCTTTTGGCTGAGACTGGCTGATGGGGGGCAGGCTCAGACCTGGACAATGCTGGAGCTCCCTAGAAGTAATCAAGTCTCAAAAGAGGATGAACTCAAACCCAGGCCCAAAAATCAGGGGGTCTATTCCTTCCAATTCCTGCCTCCAGGTCCTACTTTTCTATGAGAAATGTGCCCCAGGGCTGCCCTGGTGCTGTGATAATGGTCATTTATTGGAAACAGAAATAGGACAGAGTTGGAAGGTACATATATTAAGGGACAGCTTGACAAAAACCTAGGTGTCATCTTCGCATATTGGGGGAGCAGCAGGGAAAAGGGTCCACTGAGTGGTCTGAGGGGAGAGGGTACCCATCTTTGAGTCCCACAGACCTGGCTTTGAATCTCAGCTACTGATTCTGACCTTGGCCAAGTAATTTAATCTTTTCAAGCTTTAGTTCCCCCTGGTAACATGAGGCTACCTACTTCTGAATTGTGTTGTTGTTGTTGTTTTTTTGTTGTTGTTGTTTTTACTTTTTATTGATATACAACACAAACAAGTGCACAAATCATATGGCAGCTTGAGTTTTTTTTAAATATATTTTTATTGATTTTTTAAAATATTTTATTGATTCTTTACAGAGAGGAAGGGAGAGGAATAGAGAGCTAGAAACATCAATGAGAAAGAGACATCGATCTGCTGCCTCCTGCATGTCCCCCACTGGGAATGCGCCCACAACCAAGGCACGTACCCTTGACTGGAATCGAACCCTTCAGTCTGCAGGCTGATGCTCTATCCACTGAGCCAAACTGGTTTCAGCTATTTTTATTGATTTTAGAGAGAAGAAGGGAGAGGGAGAGAGATATATAAACACCAATGATGAGAGAGAATCATTGATTGGCTGTCTCTTGCATGCCCTACACTGGGAATTGAGCCCGCAACTGAGGCATGTACCCCAACTGGGAATAGAACTGTGACCTCCTGGTTCATAGGTTGACACTCAACCACTGAGCCATGCTGACCAGGCAAGTTTTGTTTTTAAACTGATTTCAGAAAGGAAAGAAGAGGGAGAGAGAGATAGAAACATCCATGATAAGAGAATTATGGATCAGCTGCCTCCTGCAAGTCCCCCACTGGGGATTGAGCCCTTAACCTGGGCATGTGCCCTTGACCTGAATCGGACCTGGGACCTTTCAGTTTGCAGGCTGATGCTCTATCTACTGAGCCAAACCAGCTAGGCCACAGCTTGAGTTTTTACACACACAGGGTTATTTTGGGAAGTGAATATGATGCATTTGTGTGGGACAGCTGCACAAAGGTCTTTGTGTTAAGGTTAAGAAAAAGTGTCATCCACTGGCTTCCCACCATTCTCTACTCTGAATTTCTCTGCTGCGTGGGTGCTCGCTCACCCACAATGCGGCTGGGAGAAAATATTTGAAAGCCTTTTTGGAGAAAGAGGAAAAAGCCCAGCTCTTCAGAGGGTTGAGGTAGGGAGGAGCCCTCAGAACGAATAAAGGAGTCGACCCAGCAGGCCAGAGGAAATTAGGGCAGGTTAGATATCACTGCAACTGTTTTTGGAAGCTCCAGACGAGACAATGAGAATCCTGCTAGAGTCGGACTTGAGCCTTGTGCCATCTCTATTCACTGGCCACTTATGCAAACTCTAATGTGTTTTGGGACTCCAGCCATAACTTCTCAGAGTTGGGCTCCTCTCCAGTCCTTCTGCTGGTCTTTCCTCCTGAGCCTCACCCCTGTGGGTCCTTTCTACCTGCCCATCCCTCATCTACATATCCAATGAGCTCTGTATCCTGAACTGTGTGCTGCCACCAGAGGTTATCATTGCCTGATTACACATTGGAGACACTAGAATCACCTTTGCCTCCTTCCTCTCTCCCCACCTTCCAGAATCCCATTCAGATTTCTTGGTTTCTTCTGTTTTCCTTCTAAGCTATTTCTAGCTTCCTCCTTCCCAACCCTCTCATGGATTCTCTCTGGGACCATTCATCAGAGATCAGAGGTCTTGCCTCTCATCTTCTAACACCTTCTCATGCTGTCAAGATGCTCTTCCTTAAAAGTTTTCGTCATGCCATTCTTTCTACTCACTGTCACTGGGTCATCATTATTAGAAAGTGAAACTCCTCAGCACAGCATTTGAGGTATCCCACAAACAGAGCCCAGCCCAGTTTCCCATCTGTCCTTAACTTGACTCTCCTTCCATCCTTGGAATGCCTACCATCAGGTCACAGCTTGACTCTAGTATTTAGAACTTAATAGGCATAGGTCTTGTTAGACTTACTTGACTTCTCTAAGCTTCAAATGAGATGAGTGTGTAAAATACTTAGCACAGTGCCTGGCAGGGTGCTCAATAAAAGTTAGCTACTTTCACTATTATCTCACCCATCTCTTCCATAAAATCTTTTCCAAACATCACAAGAATTACATTAGGTAGTCACATTATACAAACCATTGTTTTGCTACACCAACATATGGCTTGTTTAGTATCTTCTATCTCATGTTATTAAATGCCAATATTAAGGTCAGGAAATGTGTCTTGTTTATTTTTGTATTTTGACTGTGCCTTGGTGATCATAATGTCTGGTGCATAGTAAGTGCTGAACAAATGAAGTGAGTCCAATAGACCTAGTGTACAGGGAATCAGCCACAAAGTTTGCAGATTGGGCCCTGCATCAAGTACCCAGCTGGGGGTGAGTGTGAATGGGGGTTTTCTTCACAGAGCTGGAAGTGGGGTTGCATCCAGCATGGAAAGAAAGGGTGCTAAATTAGTTTCCTAGGGCTGCCATAAAAATGTATCACTCACTTGGAGACTTAAAACCACAAAAATTTATTATCTCACAGTTCTGGAGATCAAAATTGAGGTGTTAGCAGGGCCATGCTCACTATGAAATCTTTTTTTTTAAAATCCTCTACTGAGGATATTTTTTCCATTGATTTTCAGAGAGAGAGTGGAAGAGAAAGGGAAAGACAGAGAGAAATATCAATGTGAGAGAAACACATCGATTGGTTGTCTTGCACGTGCCCTGACCGGCCCAGGCCTGGCGGAGAACCTGCAACCAAGGTACATGCTGTTGCCTGGAACTGAAACCAGGACCCTTCAGTCATCAGGTCAGCGTTCTATCAGCTGAGCCAAATCGGCTAAGGCAGTGGTCAGCAAACTGCAGCTCGAGAGCCACCTGTGACGCGGGAGCCGAGGTTTGCCTCTCTGTTGACTATTGAATTTACCAATCGCTGGGATAGGGACTTAATCACAAGGAACAACAGCCTGTAATTAGTGGAATCGAGAGTCTAGGCTAGTAGTTGGCAAACTCATTAGTCAACAGAGTCGCAGTTTGCTGACCACTGGGCTAAGGCATTTTAGGAGAAATCTTTCTTCTTCTAGCTCCTAGGGTTAGCCATCAATCCTTGGCTTACAGCTGCATCACCACAATTTCTGCCTCTGTTGTCACATGACATTCTCCCTCTGTGTCTGTGTCCAAATTTTCCTCTTCTTATAGGATGCCAGTCATATTTTATCAGGGCTCACTCTTACTCAGTATGACTTCATTTTAACTGATTTATATCTGCAAAAAACCTATTTGAAATAAGATCATTTTTCGCAGGTGCTAGGGATTAGGACTTCGATATATCTTTTTGGGGAACACAATTCAACCTCCTAGTGACTTTTTCCCTAGGGTTGACATTCAATATTATTTTATATTAGTTTCAGGTGTACAGCACAGTGGTCAGACAATTACATAGTTTTCAAGCAATTCCCTGATAATTCTAGGGCCCACGTGGTACTACACATAATTATTACAGTACTATTGATTATATTCCTTTATGCTGTACTTTATAACCCTGTGACTATTTTGCAACTACTAATTTGTACTTCTTAATTTCTTCACCTTTTATTTATTTTTTACATATATTTTTATTGATTTCAGAGAAAAAGGGAAAGGGAGAGAGAGATAGAAACATCAATGATGAGAGACAGTAATTGATTAGCTACCTCATGCATGCCCCCCACTGGGGACCAAGCCTGCAACCCAGCCCTGTGCCCTGACTGGGTATTGAGCCATGACCTCCTGGTACATAAGTCAATGTTCAACCACTTAGCCACAGCAGCCAGGCTCCCTCCCTTCATCTTTAAAACAATTCTAATTTATTAATTTTGGAGAGAGAGAAAGGGAGGGAGAGAGAAAAACATTGACTTATTGTTCTACTGATTTATGCCTTTGTTGTTTGATTTCTGTATGTGCCCTGACCACCAGGAATTGAACCCGAAACCTTGATGTATCTGGCTAATGCTCTAACCAACTGAGCTACCTGCCCAGGACTTCCCTTCACCTTTTTTATCCAGTTCCCTAATCCCCTCCCATCTGACAATCCTCTGTTTGTTCTTTGTATGTATGAGTCTGGTTCTGTTTGGTTTGTTCATTTTGTTCTTTAGATTTCACATATCAGAGAAATTATATATTTTTCTCTATCTGATTTATTTCATTTAGCAGAATATCCTCTCTATCCATCCATATTGTAACAGATGGTAAGATATCATTCTTTTTTTATGACTAATACTAGAGGCCCGGTGCATGAAATTTGTGCATGGGCGAGGGCGGGGGGTGTCCCTCAACTCAGCCTGCCCCTCTCACAGATTAGAAGCCCTCAGGGAATGTCCTACTGATGGTTTAGGCCCCTCCCCATGGAAAAAACATTGTTTTCCTTTAGGAGTGTGGTGGAAAAACCTTAGACCACCTTCTTGGATTCTTTTTTTTTTTTTTTTAATCTATTTTATTGATTGTTTACAGAGAGGAAGGGAGAAAGATAGAGTCAGAAACATTGATGAGAGAGAAACATCAATCATCAGGCCTATGCTCTATCCACTGAGCCAAAAAACTGGGTAGGGCATTCTTCTTGGATTCTTATTACCCAAGTTACCAAGAACACAGAGACTGGTGGCATACAGAGAGCTTAGCCAATGAGCAGTCAGAAAAGGTGTTTCTTCTGCAGCTCACACACAGAGGCCCCCTAGCTTTGTGTCCATGTGGTGGCAGTTCAGAGCATGTCTCCAGCCCTGTGTTGTGTCCCTGCCTGCCCAGACACCCTCACTCCCTCTGTGGCTGGGGTGTAGGACTCTATGGGTGCCACCATTTTGTGACGGAGTGACTGTTAATTTGCATACTGCCCTTTTATTAGATTATATTAGATTCCATTGAATATATGTACTACATCTTCTTTATTTCATCTATTGATAAAATTTGGCTTGCTTTCTTTTCTTGGCTATTGTAAGTAATGTTGCAATAAACATAGAGAGATGCATATATCTTTTTGAATTCATGTTTTGGATTTCTTCAGATATGTACCCAGAAATAGAATTGCTAGGTCATAAGATAGTTCAATTTTAATTTTTTGAGGAATCTTGAGGAATCTCCATAGTGACTACACAAATTGGCAATCCCACCAACAGTGCAGAAGGATTCCCTTTTCTCCACATTCTCAGCCAAGTCTTGTTTGTTTGTTGATTTATTGATGATAGGTATGAGGTAATATCTCATTGTGGTCTTAATTTGCATTTCTCAAATGATTAGTGACCTTAAGCATCTTTTCATATGTTTATTAGACATCTGTATGTCTTCTTTGGAGAAATGTCTATCCAGCCCCTCTGACCATTTTATAATTGAACTAGTGGCCCGGTGCACAAAATTGGCACATGGGGATGTGTATCCCTCAGCCCAGCCTGCACCCTCTCAAATCTGGGACCCCTCGGGGCCAGTCAGACATCCCTCTTGCAATCCAGGACTGCTGGCTCCTAACTGCTCACCTGCCTGCCAGCTTGCTCACCCTTAACTGCCCCCCTACCAGCCTTCTCACCCCCCAACTGCCTCCCCTTGTGACTGTGGGCCAATAACTTAATCCTTGATCTTTGGCCTCCTTCCTACATGCAAAAGGAGCTTGGCATGACAGAGCATAAGAGATATCCAGCTCAGTTCCTATAAAGCACTTTTATGTCTTTTATTTCACTGCTCTCAACCAAGTGCAGATGTTCCATACATAGCTGCAGATATTCTGAAAAGTTAAGACTTGACTCATAGATGGGGAATTGCCCAGAGAGAGGAGGGCAGTCACTGTATTAGGAGGAGGGAAGGGACTAAGCATTAGGAGCAGGGGAAATGTCCATTCAGGTGGGTCAGAAAGAACAGTCAACACTCACAAATCTAGAGGAGGAATTCCCAGTCTCTAGAATGCCGAGAGGCAGCAGTGTTCAGAAGACCCGGGAAGATGATCATTGTGAGGAAATAGTAGGAAAGAAAAGGGAGAATGGGGAAGGCCCTGAAATAAAAAATGGGCCCAACTGAAATGACACAAATCAAAAGTAGCACCCTATTGTCAGTAAGATACACCTGTCCCAGAGGGAAGACAAACAATAGGCTCTCCCAAATGAAAGATCCAAATAAACAAGCCCAGCATGAGGGTCAAAGCCAATACTCAGGAGCCCAAGGTACAAGACAGTGTTTACAAAGTTCAGAGTGACTGATGGAGATCTCCAGCATTTCTGGTACTGACATTGTTTGGGGCTTTATAGTTTGTAAAGTGATTTCATGCATTCACAGGGTACACTTGACCTCTGAGGGGTGAGTAGTCAATAGGGTCTGAGACCTGATAGTATCCCTTGCCAGCTATGGGACCTAGCCCAAGTCATGGAACCCACGTTCTTCATTTATAAAGTGAATAAACAATCCCACCCATCCCATGGTGTTATGAGGATTAAGCCACAGTGCTTTGCAAATATGCTAAGTGGCTCTATGGCTCACACATATTAGAACCAATAGTGGGTATAGACCTGAGAAGCCTTTCAACTAGCTGATCACACTTCCATTCCTCACTGGCCTTGACCTTAGCAGATTTCAAAGCATGTAGCATAGGGTGATGACCCACCTCCCTGCATTCTCCGAGCATTTAAGGATGCTGAATGCCTCTGGTTCTTTTGCTGGGAAGGGCAGCCAGGAGATTAATCAGTCATCTTTCAATTTATCACTACTGCCTCCTATACTCCAGGACAGAAAGGATGGAGGAGGCTGAACATGGTGATTTTAGAACCAGACAGCTTTTGACAGGCCAGTGAGCAGTGACATATTGCTCTGAATAACCTGGATATTAGGGAATTGGGACTTGGGGGAAACTTTCAAGCCTGATTGAGGGAACTAAAGTACATGAATGTTGGACCAGTCCAAGAGTTTCTGATGACAGAAGCTGAAGATTCTGGTAAAAGGGGAGGGATTAGGATGTTATTGCATCTCCCTTCTTCCACTAGGACTACTTCCTTCAATACCTTTAACTTTTTTGAGGTGCTTTCCCACGATTGAGCATATCCTCCTTTGGGAGATGCCTACTCTGTTAGCAGTTTCAAAAATCAGAAATGGGGAAGGGGAGTTCTGTTTTTTCTTTCTTTTTTTTTTTTTAAAGTTGTGTTTTTTGTGTGTTACTTTATTGGCAGACCTGGAGCTAGAATTCAGGAGATGAAGCTTATCGCTTTAACCACCATCCTCCATTTCATCACATTCAGCCAATGGGCTCAGTTTACCAGGTTCTGGAGCCCTCATCTTGGAAAGTATGAACATGGAATGGGTGGGAAGCGGGGAGCATGGGAGCTGGGCAGGTCCTGAAAAGAGGACAAGAGCGGGAGTCCCATCCTCAGCTGACTGAAATATCCCCTACAGAGCTTTACAGCTACTGAAGGGCTTTCACATCCACCATTTCCTGGCTCTTTACGGGGTAGAACTGGCCGAGTCTGTATCTCACTTTATGGGGGAAAGGGAGCCCTCAGGAGTTGAGAGGCTGGGCCCCAGGCTTATTTGAGTCAGAGACAGTGCTGCCCTTGGGCTGCCAGGTGCACACTGTGCTTCTCCTCCCATCCCTTCTCTACCACCCCAGGTGGCTAAGGGGTGCGGAGTCCCGCGTGCTCAGGTTTCAGCGCGTGCCTGCGCGCAGAGGTCTGTGCATGCGCTTGGTGTGCACGGGTGTATCTGAAAGTTTCCCCTTCTACGTGCTGCCCGACGGCCCCTGAGAAACGAGAGGCTGTGAGCAGAGCCCACTTGTGTACCTGGGGGACCAGGCCGCTCTGCGACCCGGGGGGATGGCGGCCCGTCTGACCCATCTTGCCCTCGCTCCACTCCTTTCAGACTCGGTTTCTTCCGTCTCTTGGAGTCTCTTCGCTTCCCGATCTTCGTATGCGTTTCCAATGTCCTCTGCCAGTTCCTCGGACCCGGTGCCCAGCGCCGTCCTTTCCTAGCCGCAGTTACCTGGCCGCGGGAGGTCGCAGAGAGGAGATGACCGTCAGGGGTGGCCCCGGAGGAATGGGCCTGGGGGACCCCAGGGACGCCCGGAGCGAGCACAGAGATTCGGTGCGCAGGCGGCGATAACCAAGCCAGCATCACCCTCTCCACCCACACCCGCCACCCGTCCCCACCCTCAGGGCCGCTCCCCGCCGGGGCCAGGGGTGGGACCCCCTCTGCAGGGCTAGGCCACCCGCAGCGCCGGGGGCTACTGCTCCCCTGCACCCCGCTCCGCGGCCCCGGGACGCGAGTCCGCTCCGGATCCGGGCCGGGTTTCCCCCGCATCGCCGGGGTCCCCGCCCCGCCGGGGCGCCAGCCTGGGCCCAACCGCGCGCCGCCGCGGGAGCCGCGCGCACCGCCCGAACCCGAACCTCGGGGCGCCGGCGCCCGCGAGCCGCCCTGAGCCGCATTCCAACTCCCCGAGGCTGGACCCTTGCGGTTCCCGCGCGTCACCCGGATTTGGGCCTCGGGGCTCCGAGGTGACCCCTGCGCGGCTCCGCTCGCGGTCCGCGCGGCCATCCGGCTCCGCAGCTCAGCCTCCCGGTCCCGGCTCCGGAGAGGGAGGGGGGCCTGGCCTCCTCCACGGAACCGGGGCCGCGGAGGCCGCCGTCCCCCCAGGAAGAACGCCGCTGCGCCCCCCGGGCCAGGCCCCGCCCACCCCCTGACCGGATAACCGGGACCGCCCTGCGCTCAGGTACTTGGATGCGCTCTCCGGTCAGCCCTCCGCCGCCATTGCGTTCCCCCCTGCCCCCAGAGCCTGCTGCCTGCGGGGACGGACCCCTGCCAAGTGAGATAGCTTCCTGGTGATCTCTCTCCAGGCTGCTTTCCCCACCCCAACTCCTGAAAGGAGCCGAGGGACACGTCTTCCAGGGCTGAGGCCCTCCGAGGCACCCCCTTCCTCCCCCGCTGCCTCTGCCCCACTTCACCCTTCCTCCCCCGCCTCTTCTCCAGGTCTCTGTTCTCTTCCAGCCTCTTTTCTGGCTTTTTCCTTTCTTGATCCCCCACACCCCCCAGTCAACCGGGAGAAGGGGGTGTGTCACGATGCTTTCTATTTATAGGCTTCCTGGGTAGGGGGTGCTGTGCTCGAACTTTTTTGGCGTCAGCTGAGCCCTGAGTCATGAGGTGTCATGTCTGTGATTCGGTGTCCATGCCTCCTTCCGCTCCCCTCTCCCATCCTCTCTGCACCGAATCTCCTGTCCGCCTTTGTCTCCTTTCTGCCCCCGTTCTAGTCCTTGTTGCGCTCCTCGCGTCTTGGGGCGCTTTGTGTAGCTGCCCTCTCTTTGTCTCCGCCTCTCTGCTCTCTGCTCCCTCTCCTGCCTCTTTCACTTCCCAAAAGCTGGGACTTCTAGGGCATTAGTATTTTGAGAGGGGGGAAGGGGGAGGGATGGGATGGGATGGAGGGGCCCCCAGCTTGCCCGGTAATTACTTCAATCATCGCCTTCTCCCCAGATTGACCATTCATACCTGTGAGATTGAAAGAACAGATACAAGGATGTGGGGATATGGATGGCAAGGGAAATGCTACCCTAAGAGATGCCTGAACTACATTTCCCACAGTGCCCTGGAGGCACAGGGCTGCCTCTGCCTAGACACTTTCTGGGAATTAAAGTTCAAGGAGTGGGTTGGAGGGTGTCATACTGGAGGGTGGGATGTGATTAGAAAGTGGAGCAAGGATTGTAGAGCTGGTTGGCAGCTTTGGCGTGGCCTGGAACCCCTAACCTATTTTTTTTTCCCCAGCACCCACCTCCTTCAAGGTTTAAGGACCTTGGAATCTTTGTGTCTCCAAAAAGGGGGGATAGGAATAGAGGAGTGGCTTGAAAGAAAAGATGGGTGATGAATTGGCAAGCCTTTCTTTCTCTTTGTGACCCTGGGAACTACCCCATCCCTTCCTCTCACAAAGAACCTAGTCGGAGATGTAGAGCCACCATTGGAAATAGTCTCATCTTGAAAGCAAGGGAGGGAAAGAAAAGCCTAAAGTCTTAGATCTATTGAATGTGTTACAGTTCTCAAGTTGCTCACATTTTGACCCCCTTAGGAGCAGCAGGGGGTGGGGGGTTTGCTGATGTTACTCCTCACCTACCAGTTTGCAGGGACCTATGGACAGCTGGTGAGGTTGCCTGGAGATGCAGAATAACCTGCTCAAGTTAACCATCATCCCCAGAGCCTGATGCAAGGAGTCTGATGCTTGTTGTTGGCCTAGAAATTGCTGACAGTGGGAGGGAAGGCAGTGGGGTTCCTCCTTATAATCCCATGTCTGATTCTGAGTCTGCTCAGCCCTTAGCATTTGGGACCTCTGATTCCAGTCAAGGACCCAGTGATTCCTATCTTTGCTCTTCAGACTAGATTTGGAATCACACACACACATTAAAAGGTTATGTGTGTTTTTTCCTGCCTCCCTCACTGGCCTGAAAGCCAGAAAAACTTACAGTCTTGGGCCTTGATTTCCTCAACGTGAAAGGAATGGTTTGAACTTGGTGGTCTCCAATGACCCCTAGTTGGGGCTCTAAGAGTCTCTGAGCCTGTGCCTCTCATCATATTAGCCTGTGCCTCTGAACTGTCTTACTGGAAGAGCTTTAGGCATCAGCATCAGATTGAAAAGAAAGAGGGAGATGGTGGTCACATAAGCGCTCTGTGTTCACATAAGTTTTGTTTATGGTATGGAAGCTAAAATTACCCCTAAACCACCCCTTAGTGCCTCTCCCAGGCTTTGATAATGTTCTTGTTTGTGTTTTGTTTTGTTTTTAAATCCAACCAAGCCAGTATCACTCTCCACAAAGTAGTTATCCCCTAGGATGTTGGCTAATGAGATGCATGCAGGTTGTGTGAGGAGGGGAGGATTATAATTGGCTGGAAAGAGAGAGGAGGGGGATTTGATCAGTCTGGAGGAAGGAGATCTGGAAATAGTCCTCATGACTTGGGGAGGGCCTCTCTTTTTTGGCCCTGTCTTTAGGAAGGGAAAAGAAAAAAGCCAGAGGTCAAACAGGTGCCAGATCACAGGGAATTGACCCAAAAAGGAGACTTTGATGAATGGAAAGGACAGGGGAAGTCCTGTGTGGGAGATGGGGCAAAGATTATAGGAACAAATTTTAAAAGGAGGAAAAGGGAGGAGAGAGAAGAGAACGGATTCTATCTTTGGAGGGAAGGAAAATGGGGAAGGGACATGGGTGATCTTGGTGAACATTTGGTTTGCTGGAGCCACAACAGAATCCTTTTCAGGATGATCACCTCATACTGGAGTGGAGCCAAGTCTCCCTAAGGAGGGAATATACTCAAGGAAGAAGGAAAAGGTGGTTTTGCTGAGCCTGGAAGGAATGGCTTGAAATTTTCTAATGGAGCTCTCCATGTGTCCACTCCCTTAGTTTATGTTTGAATGTGGGTGGCAGGTGTGGAGGGAACCAGGGCAGCAATGTGTGTGTGTGTGTGTGTGTATGTGTGTGTGTGTGTGTGTCTGGGGTCTATATCTCCCTCCCTTTGCCCTGGAATGATAAGTGACAATGGTAAAAAGATAGTGGGAATTGAATCCTCCACTTTCCCTGGAAACTGTCCTGGAGAGGGAGTGGAGATTATGGGATTTTTTTTTTCCTCATGTTGCTCTTTTTTTAAAAAATATATATATATTTTATTGATTTTTCACAGAGAGGAAGGGAAAGGGACAGAAAGCCAGAAACATCGATGAGAGAGAAACATAGATCAGCCGCCTCTTGCACACCTCCTACTGGGGACGTGCCCGCAACCAATGTGCATGCCCCTTGACCGGAATCGAACCTGGGACCTTTCAGTCCCCAGGCTGACGCTCTATCAACTAAGCCAAACCGGCTTCGGCTCTCATGTTGCTCTTATAGAGAGGTGGTAGGGTGCTTGAGGAGTGTCCTTCCATTATTTATAACCTCCTTCTTTCTTTTGAGTCCTAGGGCTGACTGGGGATGGAGGAGGTCTGGGGTTAGTCTATGGGGAACTCACAGGGCCCTGAGTTTGTGAGTGTTAAGACACATACTGGTTGGGTAGAGCAAGATAGACTTCTTGGAGCTGGTATGAGGGGGGGACAGGAGGCCCTCTATTCCCAGGAAGGTTTGTGTGGAGAGAGGAGGAGAAGCAGTGTTTGTGTAGCAAAGGGTTGTGGGGAACTATTTGTATAGAGGAGGCCAGTTGTGGAAACAGCAGACTCTGACCCTAATGCTGGGTTCTCTCTTTCTGCAGGTTAATGAAGCTGGAAGCTGACTCGGAGGTCCCTAAGCCTGAAAATGAGGCTGAGCCAGATGCGAAGCTACTCTCAGAACACCTGCCACAGGAGGCCAGGACTAAGTCCAAGTCTGGGTTAGGGATAGAGGCTGAGAAGGAACCTCTAGGGGCCAAGGTCTTGGGGCCAACCCCAGGCCAAAAGCTGGGCCCGAGACTGAGACTGAGCAGTTGGACCTCGTGGTGGCCCATAAATGGAGTTTGAGGAAGTGCTGGCCATTTCCGGGGGCATCTGTGGTGGCCTTCACTATCTTCCCGGCTGCTACCACATCTGGCTCCAGGATCCCAGCCTCATGATGGTGCTGGTCAAGCACATCAGAGAAGTGGTGAGAACTGAGCAGTGCCTAGGTGAAGGGAGTGAAGCCATGTTTGGGTGTTTGAATCTCAGGAAGGAGAGGAAGCGAGCCTCTCTCCCTCAGCCCTTGTCAGATTGCTGAAGATATCGAGTAGGCTTTGCCATCAAAGAGTAGGGTATTCAGATCCCTAGCCAGTGAGGGTGGGTAGGAGATAGGTAGAACTCAAGGATAGTGGAGGAGCCCAGCTGGCTCAGTGGTTGAGCATTGACCTATAAACCAGGGGGTCACAGTTCGATTCCATGTCAGGGCACATGCCCAGGTTGCAGGCTTAATCCCCGATGTGGGGCATACAGGAGATGGCCAATCAATGATTCTCTCATCATTGATGTTTCTATCTCTCTTCCTCTCCTTCTCTGAAATCAATAAAATATGTTTTGAAAAAAAGAGTAATAGAGGGACTGGTGAGAGCTTTGGTATTTGAGGATTTGTTTGAGGAGTTTCTGGGGACAGGAGCACAAAAAGAGCATCTGTGGGGTGGGGGTAGGCTGGGAATGGAGGCAGGTAGAGTGGGACCAAGAGCCCTAAGTAGACTGACTTCTCACACAAAGCAGCCTGGGTACATGAGTGAGCAGAACCAGTTCAGAGATGGGCTCCGGAATGAAGCCCACAGGAAAGGGGTGTGGTAGGTAACCGGGGCGTGGCAATCTCCTGGGAGTAGAGCCAGTAAGAGTGGGCGTGGCGAGTGATCAGGGACCCGTTTGCACCCGGAGCTTCCGCCTCTAGAGGTGGCAGCGGCCCGCCCAATCAGCAAAGCGTGTTACTGCCAGGTCTGGAATCAGACCCAAGTACTGAGGAGAGCTCCCTGGACAGGTACCAGGGCTGGCCTGGCGCCCAGAGTAATGATGAAGGAGCGCTCGGCGTGTAGGAAGAGGCGAGCCCTGTGAGCCCAAGTGGCAGAGGCAGGGAAGGGGCCCCCTAACGGCCTGGGGAATCCGTGCACTTGATCGATGCGGAGAAGACGGCGCTGGTGGAGGGGCTGCGCCTGGCGCCCGGGGAGCGCGGTAAGGGCGTGGCCGGCCTGCTGCAGCGCTTCTGCCCGCAGCTGGCCAGGAGGCAGCGCTCAGGGGTCAAGGTGGCACAGCCTTCCAGGGACGACCAGCGGGACCCCCAGGAGCTGAAATACCGCCTAAACACCCAGCAGGTGAGAAGGACAAAGGGGCTGGGCGTTCCCCCTACCCCTCGCCCCAGGCTCAGCCAGTCACCCGTTTTCTTTCTCTGCCGGTTCTACCGAGTGAGAGCCCTGCCCTGGTCTTTACCCAGACCCCTTTGCCAAGGGGAAGTCAAACAGCTCCCGACTCCCAGCTGCCAACCCTCGGTCCTTACTTCTGGAGACTAAAGGGCTCAGGAGCCTAGACTTTGGTGACCCTGCCTCCCATGTCTCGATCCTGCTTCTCCTTCAGGAACCCAAACATCTGAGCCTAAATCCTCCCCCCTCCGCTTCCCCCATCCCACCAGCTGATCTGCCTCACTTCCTCCTCTCTCAGAGACTCAGGTCCTTCCCCCCTCCCCCTCACACACACACACCAGTTCCCTGGACACTCCACCCTGACCTCACCTCTCCTACTCAGAGGTTTTGCCCCTGGTTCGCCATTGCTACCTTTGGGGGACCCAGGCTTTCACATATTCCACTTCACCCTGCACCCCACGATGTGTGCCCCTGTAGGACTCAAGTGGGAGTCTGTGGATGTGAATGTGGGAGTGAGGATGCGGAGAGGCCGAGAACCCACCGGCTGGCCAGTTCTCCCACCGCCAGCCCCGGTGCCCACTTGTGTCCACTGCAGGGCATCCTTTTGGTCCAATTCTGCACATCCGTGCTTCTGGCAGGCGGCCCTACGGTCCTCTGGCACTGTCAAAAGCAGATGGCAACATGGCAAGCATCGCAAGCGTCAACGTCATATGCCAGCTCTTCCTGGCGCCCCAATTGTGGTCACAGCTGGCTTAGATCTGCCAGGTGGGCTTGGGGCTCGAGCTGGTCAAAGGTTACACGGAGCAGTACTTGCTGGAGGTCACAGGCGAAGTCTCTAGTATCTGGAGAAGATGCCGCCCCCTTTCCCAGATCCCCAGAAAGCCCTGCCCTCATTTGCAAGCTCCATCCCCTCCCATGCCTCCTATCCTTTCCCACTGCTGGTCCCTCTTTCCTTCTCCCTTACCTTTCCGTTGCCCACTGCCAGATCAGAACCACCCAGTTGGTGGAGCCCCTTGCACTACTATTCCCCACCTTTTCCCCTTCCTGGGCAAAGAACCTGCTCCATCATAGGCTTCAGAGCCTTTCCTGTCCTAGTCTGGGAGTGAACTCTGTCTTTCCTGGCTTCTCCCTCTGACAGTACCTCTCCAGGAGCATAGTTGCCTCAAGCCCTCAGAGCTCGCCCGTTCTCCACTCACTGCCCTGTGCCTCTACATTGGTGCCTCTCCCTTTTCTCTGTACCCGCACCTTCCTCCTCCCTGGGCCTCCCAGACACTCACCTCCTTTCCCCCATTATCTCTTTATCACCCACCCTGTGTGCAATATGGAAAGAGACCCAGTAATTGAAACAGATTTATAATGCTCCCTCTATGGACCCCTGTTTACCCCTCTGATGATGCAGGTGTTTTTTTTTAAATATATTTTATTGATTTTTTTACAGAGAGGAAGGGAGAGAGACAGAAAGTCAGAGACATCGATGAGAGAGAGACATCGATCAGCCGCCTCCTGCACACCCCACAGTGGAGATGTGCCCGCAAGCAAGGTACATGCCCCCAACCGGAATCGAACCCGGGACCGTCCAGTCCACAAGCCAACGCTCCATCCACTGAGCCAAACCGGTCTCGGCTGACGATGCAGGTTTTTGAGCTTGCACCCTCTAACTGGGTTTTCCTCCAATTTTGCACCATGTTGATATCTCACCCTCCTAATGCCGGCAACCAGCGGAGTCGGGCTGGAGAATTTGATGTAGTGGAGGGCAAGTCCCTCAGCCAGTGTGAGGCTGCCTTCTAGTGAGACTGGAACCCACCTCCAGGTATTTCTGGGCACTCCTCCCTTTTTTTTTTAGTTCCTTTATACTTTTTGGACTTTGTCAGTCTTCTATTTAAATGCAAGTAGTGCCCTGGCCAGTTTTGCTCAGTGGATAGAGTGTCTGTCAGTCAGCATGTGGAATGAAGAGTCCCAGGTTCAATTCCAGTCAAGGGCAATGCCTGGGTTGTGGCTTCAATCCCCAGTGAAGGCTTACAGGAGGCAGCCAATCAATGATTCTCTCTCATCATTGATGTTTCTATCTCTTCCTCTCTCTTCCTCTCTGAAATCAATAAAAAATATATTTTAAATAAATGCAAGTAGTAAGAGCTGTATTTGCACAGCACTGCCTTCTACACTGCATCCTCACATCTACTACAGAAGGAGGAAACAGAGACCCCGGAAGATCAAAGTTACTTCCCAGTCCCTCGAAGTAGCAGGGAGCTTCCTTGCAGGGACTAGAAGCCAGTGTCCCAGGCCCAAAGCCTCATTCTTTGATGGTGACAGCTTGAAACTACTTGTTGGGACAATGAACCGCTGCTACGGACACATTGACAGTGAGCACAGGGTTCACTGGGATGAGATCCAAGACATGGGTGCCAAGAGGTGGGCAGTGGGCAGAGGAGAACTGCTGCTTCACACTCTCCCACTCCGGCTTTGCTGATGCCCTCTTCTGCCTCCTGTGACTGACCTGCTGCTACTCTCCCGGTGGCTTCAACCAAGGCTATGTTGCAATAAAAACTGATTTTTAGTTCACCCTGTGTTTGTTTTACTTCTCAGTGTGCGTGTGGGGGGAGTCATGACACCCTTTACCTTCCCCCTTCCCCTGTGTTAGGATCTTAGTTCTGTGGCAGTGGACTAATGACTTCCCAAGGGGAGCTAGCCCTTGCCTGCCCCCACTCCAACCAAGAAGCAGAAAGATGAGCAATGGCGTGGGGCCCTGACTAGACCCGGCACCTGCACCTGGCTGTAGGCTGCTGTCCAAATTCTATGGGCTCTTCCTCCAAGTTCCCCTTGGCATCCAGGACCAGCCTCCCTCAGCCTTACTCCCAGCCCTCGACTCTTTCTCCGTTCCTGGGTGGGCCCCAAGCAGAAGGTGGAGCAGCCGCTTCCCGGGAGCCGATCTCGGGGTGATGATGACTGCAATCCCAAAAAGCAACACGCGGGGGCGCCAGGACGTGTGCGGACGCGGGTGAGGCAGCGCAAGGTGGTTTCCGTCCGAGTGAGTGTGTCCATGGGCGTCTTTGTGTGTCTGCGTTTCTGTACATGTGTGTACGAGTAAGAGGGTGTCTGGGTGAGATGTGTTCGGGACATCGTGGCTGGTGTACCCCAGAATCAGGTACTCCAAGTGTCTTTAATGAGGACTATGCATGATATGTTGTTATGTGCTGTGGATGGGGAGGCAGGGAACTGTGTGTGTGTGTGTCGTCGTGTGTGCAAGGCGTAGCCTCCGAGTCCCTGATCCGCATCTTGGGTTTTTGAAGTCACATACCTTCAGAGTTTTTGCCCCCTTCCACCCTCCCATGTAAGAAGAATGAAGGCTCTCAACGCGAATCCCCACTCCCCTGTCACATCTCAGCATGGGTCTTCTAGGCTAGGTGTGACATTGTGTTTGTGTAAATGGATGTGTCTCTCAATGTCAATGTAACTGAATGATAGTGTGTGTGTGTGTGTGTGTGTATGACAGGTGGGTGTTGCAGGAGGCTGACTCGGTATTATGGAAGCAAACAATTTCCTTTTTCTTGTTAGTTTGTGGGTATCACCTTCCTTCATGGCGTGTGTGTTTTTCTTTCTCGGTCTCTCTAGTAGTCTCTCTTTGTGTCTCTCCTCATCTCTGTCTCTTTCTCTCCCATTCTTGGTGACTCATCTCTGCGGCTTGTCCCCCCCCCTCCCCTCTGCTTCCTGGGTCTCCCTTCCCCCACTCAGGAGTGGGTGGGAGTATGAGGGAATGGGACCAGGGGACTGAAAATTAGGATGAGCAACTCCTTCTTATTATTACTTATAATTCTCAGACCTGTCAGTGGCCCCCGGCCCTCTCCCAGTCCCCTTCGCAGGACTCTCCACCCTACTCAACTGGGGTGGCAGAGGATAGGGCAATAATGCATTCTAATGGGGCCATTTTCGGGGGGGGGGGGAGGGGGCTGTGTGCCTCAGCAGCTTCTTTCCCTCCAGAGTGGAGACCCCTGCCCCTCTCATAAAGTTCCCCCGCCCTGCCTCCCCCCCCTCCGCCCCTCCGCCCCTCCGCCCCTCCGCCCCTCCGCCCCCATGGCTGACGCAATGAAAGCCTGCAGAGGTGAGTCACCGGTTGGGGGAAAGGAAGAGGAGGAGGAACCTGGAGGTATGGGGGGGAGGGGCACATGAGGAAAGGGGAAGGGGACAAGCCCTTGCTCTTTTTCTCTCCCAAACTTTCTCAGGGGAAAGACCAATGCTCTCCTCCCCTGGTTTTCCAAATCTTTAGCTTGAATCATTACTCTGCTGGACCCCATCTTCTCTTACCCTACTGGAGAATGAGCGATTCAGAAACAAAGACAAAGAGAGATGTATTTGTACAAACAACTCAGAGCAAACACCAGGCATTCCCTCCAGATCCCTATTTCAGCTTTGCCTTTCCCAGCTCTCTCCATTTCTTTTTTTTCTTGTCATCTCTCTCTTTCCCAGATCCCCAATCCAGCTTCTTCCTCAGAAACCCCTAAAGGCAGCAAGGTATGAAGAACACAGTACATCTTTGAGAGGTAGAGTGTGCATGGATAAACTAGCCCAGGTAGGGAACTGGAAAGGAGAGAGGCAGAAACTGACCCAAATAAGAGGGACCAAGAACCAGATTGTGGAATCATTAAGCCTATTGCCATTGGTGCCTAGGGCTCCCACCTTCTTGCCACCTCCCTCACCCCAAGATTGCCGAGACTCTTGGGATGTTGATTTCTGAGACATTCTTCTGGGCTAGAGTGGAGAAATGGGGGCGTGGGGAGTTGGGGAAGAATGGAGGAACACTCTGCAAACATGGGCAAGAACCCGAACTTGAGGGTTGCAGACATGTAGCTTGGATTCTGAGGCTTTATGGCATAGAAGTCTAGAGGAAAGGTGAATGTGGGGAAGGGGCAAGAAAGAGCACATAGAAGTCCACATAACCTCTAACATATACCATCAGACATGGAAGGACCCAGAGAACTGCAAAGACATTCGTGTGCGCGCGCACACACACACACACACACACACACACACACACATTATTGACGCACTAACCCAGGCACACGTTCCATACCCAGCAGATACACAGACTCAAGACTCTTAACTTCACAGGTATACTGGCAGAAGGGATCAGAACCCACATCCATTCATACACAGATAGCTGGAAACAGGCAAAAACACAACCACACACACTGGAAAAGCCTACATATTTAAATCCGAACATGACCATTCTTGGCCCCCCCAACCCCCTCCCTTTTTCTTTCCTTGCATATATTTCACTAATCTCTGTACACATACACACACATGTACATACACACACAGGTGTGTGTCCACATACATGAGCCCACAGTAACAGAGTTTCTCTAGGTGCCTATCTCCCCTCACACTTACTGGCTTAGCCCCATCAGCCTCACAGTCTCCTCCAGGGCTCCCCCCATCAGCCTCACAGTCTCCTCCATGGCTCCCCCGCTTTGCCTGGCTCTTGGATGGCTTCCCCTCCCCCTCTCCAGATGTCTGAACCATCTCTCTCTGATTCATCCTCCTCGGGAAGGTAATGTGACCCCCTCCCCATTCCAATGCTCTCAGTAACCACACGGGGAAAAAAAGATGGGGAGGGAAAGGAAGAATGAGGGGGGCCACAAGGGCAGCAGGAGATTTGTTGTGTGGGGGTGAAGTGCTGCGAGGGGTCTGTTACCCCCTCCTCTTCCTTCTTTCCTTGGCATCTCCGCAGTCACCTTGGCTTTCAGTTTTTTTTTCCTTCCTTTTGCCTGTTCCTTCTACCTTTTCCAGATTCCCTCCTTCCTTCTTCCCTCTCCTGTTGTCTCCTCTCTTTCCTCTCTCTCCTCCTCCCCACCTCTTTCCTCGCAAAGCTGATGGGCTTTCTTCTGGGAAAGTGGAGCCATTGATGGAACCGAGAAGCCACTGTTGGCTATAGAGGGAAAACACGTGAGTGATTGTGTGTGTGTGAGAGAGAGAGAGAGAGAGAGATGGGGGGGGGGGAGAGAAAGAGGAGGAGGAGGATTAGTGCTAGGAGGAGATGAGGAGGGGGTTGAGGACTGGCTCTAACAATCTGAGCGGTGTGTGTGCCCATGGGTACCCTTGTGCCTGCAGTTCTTGTGTCTGGTGTGTGTCATTGTAACTCCCCCTTTCACTGCCCACGCCTCCGCACAGCTCTCTGCCTGCACCAAAGCCCCCCTCCCTCCCTCCCTCCCTCCCTCCCCTTCATTCCTGCACTGGCGGCTCCCCTTGGCTTCCTCCTCTCTCCCCTGCCCCCTCCCCATTTCCGTCCCCCCTCCACCCCCGCCCACGGCTGGTCTCCCTTCACTGGAGCCGGCTTGCTGATAGATTCTCTTTGCGCAATCTGTGCGTCATCGCCCCCAACCCCCCGGAACCTCTAGCCGTCCATGCCCCCAGCCCCAACCCTTGTGGCCGGAGATATGGTCGAGGGGTTGGGTTGCAGTGAGGGGCGTTCTCTGACGTTGCATGCCCACCCCCACCTCCCGCTACGCGTTTCAACCTTCCCTTCAAGCAATGGAGAGAGCTGGAGTTGAGCCACCGCCCCCCACCTGCGCAACCCCCTCCCCACCTGGTTTGCTCTTGCCCTCCAAACGTCCTTTGGGTGGGGGGGGGAGCAGGAGGGAAAGAAACTGAAAGGGGATGGGGAGTGGTGGGCTGAAAGGGGGCATAGCAGAGGCGCCAACATACGGTACAGAGTCAACTGGACAGACACACCTTTTTCTTCAGAAACGCACTTACAGTGTACAGACACGACAGAGCCACACACATCCTCAATCTGTTCCTTCTCTTCCAATTTGGACCCTTTTCAGTGGGATTACCAAAACCGCAAGATCCACCCATCTGCTCCGGCCCAGGGCCGGCACCCCACACCGCGGATCCGCGTACAGCGCCCGCACATCTTTCTCAGGTTCATGCCGCCCTTGGGCGTGTTCCCCATGGACCCTGAGATCCGAGGATGGGGAGACTGTCCCTACCTGCCCCGCTTTGGATTCCTTATCCCCCCCCCCCCTCCCCAGCATGGATTTCTTACTGGTGCCCTGTCAAACCTGGGAGTGCCCCATCCGTCTCGCAATGCGGGCTCCCGACGCTGCAAATTGTTAGGCAAAACCCACCCTCCTGTCTTGCAGTGTCTTTGCATCCACCTTTCCATTCATTCATTCATCCTTTTCTCCGTGTCCCTCCTTCATTCATTCATAGCCCCCAACCCGCCCGCCCCGACATTTTCATTCATTCATTCACTCATTCATTCATTCTTTTCCCCGGTGCTCCACTAGCGCACGCCCCTCCAGCCGAGGACCCCAGTGCGCAGTCGCAGGCCGGGAGAACACCGCTTCCTCCAATCGTTGGGCATCCTCCCGACTCTAGGCGCCCGCCCGCTTCCCCATGAATGAACATTGACGTCAATGGGGCGGGCCAATCCCACGTGACACGGCGCGCTCCCGTTTATAAGGAGGCAGCGGCGCGGGCGCTGTCCAGCGTGCTGAAGCCGGAGCGAGCGAGCCGCCCGGACCCAGCTGCACCCAGCCCACTGGACGCCAGACCTCGACCATCGGTCCTATCCAAGCCGCGTCTGGAGCCGAGGCGGAAGCCTTCCGATCTTCCCCTGTCCCCACCCCGCCTCGACCCTCCTCTCCACCTCCTGCGTCGTGACACCAGCTGGTAAATACTCCGCTGTCTGTCCCTCCAACCCTGGCAGCGATGGGTGTGAGGGAGGGTTCTCACCCCTCCCAGATGGGGGTGTTGAAAACACATCGGGGAGCCCCCCGTAAGGGTCTCTGGTAAGTGGGGAGTCGCCGCTTTTTTTTCTTTTTTGCTGCTGAAGTCGCCCACGCACCATCCAGAGAGTCCTGTGGGGAGGGAGCAGAGATTTCCCCGTATCCTCACTGCTCAGTACGTGGGCGCGGGCAATGAGATGGCTCAGAGAAGGGGGCGAGGAGGCGCAGTGGGTACGAGGGTGGTGGGCATTTTCCCATTAACACGACTCCAGAGATCGGCACATCTTTCTTCTTTGCGCCTGAAGGTTCCTCTTCTGGGTAAGGTTAGGGGAAGCCCTGATTTCCTGATTAAAAGGTAGGGGAAAGGGATGTAGAATCAGAGAGCAGAAAATTCTTAAAGAAATTCTTTCTTTCCTTCCTCCCCTCCTATTTTTCAGTCTCCGGCAGTCCCCTGGTCATGAAATCGCTCAGGTTGCCAGTTTCCGCCCTCTTCTGCTTCCTGGTACTGATTAAGGGGCTGGGAGGAGCGCCCCCCGGGCGCCTTGAGGTACAGTCACCTCCCCTCAGCTCTGAGCATAAAGAATCCGTAGCTGGGGACGCAGTGCCCGGGCTGAAGGATGGTCGCACCCCAGAGGTCCGAGCCGCTCGAAATTCAGAGCCGCAGGACGAGGGAGAGCTTTTCCAGGGTGTGGATCCCCGGGAGCTGGCCGCAGTGCTGTTACAGGCACTTGACCGCCCGGCCTCGCCCCCGGCGCCAAGCGGTTCCCAACTGAAGCCAGCGGAAGAAGCAGCCGAAGCTCTGTTAACCGAGACTGTGAAAAGCCAGACCCACAGCCTCCCAGGGCCAGAGACTCACGCGCCCGCGGCCCCGCCTCACCCTCAGACTCAGGAGAATGGTCCCGAGGCGAGCGACCCCTCCGAGGAGCTTGAGGCGCTGGCTGCCCTGCTCCAGGAACTGAGAGATTTCAGTCCGAGCAGCGCCAAGCGCCAGCAGGAGACCGCAGCAGCGGAGACGGAAACTCGCACGCACACACTGACCCGAGTCAACCTGGAGAGCCCCGGGCCCCAGCGCGTGTGGCGCGCTTCCTGGGGAGAGTTCCAGGCGCGCGTCCCGGAGCGCGCGCCCCTGCCACCCCCAGCCCCCCAGCAATTCCAGGTTCATGTGCCCGAGAGCCGCCCCCTTCCCGATGCCCACCAGTTCGGGGAAAAAGTGTCTTCCCCCAAAACACACCTAGGCGAGGCACTGGCACCCCTGTCCAAGGCGTACCAAAGCCTGGGCACCCCCTTCCCCAAGGCGCGCCGGCCGGGGAGCTCACTCCTGAGCGGCTCCGAGGCGGGGGAGCGCCTTCTACAGCAAGGGCTGGCTCAGGTAGAGGCAGGGAGGCGGCAGGCAGAGGCCACCCGGCAGGCCGCGGCACAAGAAGAGCGGCTGGCGGACCTGGCTTCGGACCTGCTACTCCAGTATTTGCTTCAGGGTGGGGCCCGGCAACGCAGCTTGGGGGGTCGGGGGTTGCAGCCGGAGAAGGAGCGACAGAGCGAGAGGGAGGAGGAGGAGGAGGTGGAGCAGGAGAGACGCGGCGGTGAGGACAGGGTGGGGGAAGAGGACGAGGAGGCGGCGGAGGCGGAGGCGGAGGCGGAGGAGGCGGAGAGGGCGCGGCAGAACGCGTTACTGTTCGCCGAGGAGGAGGAGGACAGGGAAGCCGCCGCGGAGGACAAGCGCTCCCAGGAGGAGATGCCTGGCCACCGTCGGCAGGACGCCGAGGGGGCAGAGGAGGGCGGAGAGGAAGAGGACGACGACGAAGAGATGGACCCACAGACCATCGATAGCCTCATCGAGCTGTCCACCAAACTCCACCTGCCGGCGGATGACGTGGTCAGCATCATCGAGGAGGTTGAGGAGAAGCGGAAGCGGAAGAAGAACGCCCCTCCCGAGCCTGTGCCTGCCCCACGGGCTGCCCCCGTGCCCACCCACGTCCGCTCCCCGCAGCCCCCGCCCCTCGCCCCCGCCCCCGCCCCCGCCCCCGCCGGAGACCAGCTGCGGGATTGGAACGAGGTGCTCCCGCCTTGGGATCGGGAGGAGGACGAGGTATTTCCCCCGGGGCCCTACCACCCTTTCCCCAACTACATCCGGCCGCGGACGCTGCAGCCTCCCGCTGCCTCGCGCCGCCGCCACTACCACCATGCCCTGCCGCCTTCGCGCCACTATCCGGGCGGGGAGGCCCAGGCACGGCGCGCGCAGGCCGAGGCCGAGGCGGAGGAGCGCCGGCTGCAGGAGCAGGAGGAGTTGGAGAATTACATCGAGCACGTGCTCCTCCAACGCCCGTAACCGGTCTCGCCCCCGAGCGCCACCGCAGCGCGTGGTCACCCCCCCCTCCGTGTCGCTCCTGTCCCTCTAGGTATTTGCATGCGTCCCGGCCCCGCCCTCGGCCCCTGCCCCGCCTCGCCCGCGGACTGTGCGGAGGGCCGGTCATACCTCTTCCTGGCCCCAAAGTCCGAACTCCCCAAACTCACTTGTGGCTGTTCCAGGGCCAGCGCAGGCGAGCGGATGGTTTGTGTGAGCTCCCTCCCGCTGTCCCCACCTGGTCCCCCAGTTCCATTTGTGTCTGTCTCCTGCCCTTGGAGCCTCCCACAGCCTCTCCACTCTCTCCAAATCGCTGTGAATTTACCTTCTTTCCCTTCTCTCTTGTAAATACCCCTCACGGAGGAAATAGTTTTGCTAAGAAATAAAAGTGACTATTTTATTAGGACTTTGTTCTCGGTTATTCACCCGTCCCCTTGGGTCTGTGCGTCCTTCCCAAGGGGCGGTGAGGGAAACGCCAGCCACAACACCCATCTCCTCCAGCTTAAAAGGGAGGGTTGAGTGGCGCCAACCCTTTTTAAAACTGTATTTGGGGGTAGAATTGGCTCACAACCATTTGGAAACCCTAACTGGTGGTTAAAGTCATGGGCTTCCAGGGCCTGGCAGAGATGCAAAATAGATAAGGAGCCACAGCTCTGGGCTACCTAGGAGGCTCTTCTCTTGAGTCTGAAGGGCCACACAGGCAGTACTGGTAGCTCCTGTTCCAACTCACGGACACACCTCCCTTAACTGCTCCCTAAATTCCCTGGTCCTACACACTTCACAATAAATACGGGGACAGGGGACGTTTGGCAGCCACAGAAACATCTTGGTTTTAGCCACTTCTCAACCCTTTCCTAAGCACAGGAGGTAGAATATATGTCCTTGAACTAGGGAGTCTCCTTCCCAAACAAAACTAAACCAGGCAAATGAAATCTCCCACAAAGAAACCTTAGAGGAAATTTCTCCTTCCTGGCTGAAGACAGCTCAGGGAGCTAGCTGGTTGCAGAGCCAGTAAATACATTTTTGGTAGGGGGTATCAGATAAAATACAGGACACTCGGTTACATTTGCATTTCAGATAAGCAATGGATACATTTGCATAGGACAGTGGTTGGCAAACTCATTAGTCAACAGAGCCAAATATCAACAGTACAACGATTGAAATTTGAGAGCCAAATTTTTTAAACTTAAAACTTCTAATGCCACTTCTTCAAAATAGACTCGCCCAGGCCATGGTATTTTGTGGAAGAGTCACCCTCAAGGGGTCAAAGAGCCGCATGTGGCTCCATGAACTGCAGTTTGCCGACCACTGGCATAGGATACATTTAACCTTAAAAATTATTCGTTGTCCTGGCCAGTGTTACTCAGTGGTTGGACCATCAGTTGTGCATCAAAGGGTCTCAGGTTCAATCCTGAGTTGGGGAGGTAACCAATCAATGTGAGACACATCAGTGATTCTCTTTCTCCCCTCCCTTTCTCTCATTCTTTTTAAAAATCAATGGAAAGATATTCTCTGGTGAGGATTAACAACAAAAATTATTCATCATCATACAAATTGAACTGTATATCTTTTATTTCTGGCTCTAATCTGGCAACCCCTTTCTGGGGAAGAGTTAAATGCAGTGCTCCCTTCCCTCCCTAACTGATCCCAGCAGCCCTATCTTCTTTCACAGAGCCTCAGGCAGGTGAAGTCCAGAAATGCTTTTCTTTTATTTCAGAGGAAAGGAAATAAAGTCAGACACTTGCCCACCCCACCAACCCCTTAGTTTCTGCCTCACCCCAAATATGGAGTGAAGGAGAGATAGGGCCCAGTCTCCTATGAAGCCCGCCCTTCCCCTAACCTCCCCTCCCTCAAAGTGGCAAGGTTAGAAAAAAATTAACTGTTGTTCCTCCCCCAGCACTGGACAGAGGCCCTACTGCAGCCAAGAAGGAAGGGAAGGTGCAAATGAGGGGAAAGGATGACCTAGTCACTACACAGATGCCCCTTTCCCAGGCAGAGAAGCTGCCCTGGTTGGCTGCAGGGGGTGGGAGGAATGGAGGTAGGATATGGGGCAGGGAGACGAGAAGAGCCCTGAAAATCTTTTCCCTTTAACCTGACATATTTATATATTTACAATTATAAGGGGAGGAAAGGAGATTTGGAGTAATAGTTCTTCAAAGGCAGGGAATGAAAGCCAAATAGCACCCCCATCTTGGGTCTTGTTCATATTTTCCTGTCTCCCGGCTCCAAAAACCTTCAGTAGGAAAAGAGGAACAGGAGGTAGGGGGTGGAGGAAGGGACTGTTTGAGGGTCCTGAGCCTACAGCTCACTCCAAAAGAAGGTGAGACAGCAGAGGAGGGACAGCTGAGTCCCACCAAGAAAAGGGCCACTTGTGCCCTGCCTTTTCACCAGCTCCCCACATCTCCATGTGGCCTGGGCAGGGGCTATGCCAGACCCATCTCCTCCAACACACTGCGTGGCGACTCATCCTCCTAAGGCAGAGACAAACAGAGGGTGACGCAGAGACAGCAGGAAAGGCAGACAAGGGAATGAGGGAGGTGGGTGGGCAAGACAACAGCATCACAAGGATGGAGGAAGCACACAGAGAAACAGGGAGGGGGAAGAGAGAGAGAGAAGACAATGTGAGCTCAAGGCAGAACAGCTGGGGACCCTTCAGGGGAGTTTCCCAGCCCCCCTAGGACTACCTCTCAGAGCCAACTATGGCAAGGAGGGGGTCCAGGTTGAGTCCACTACCCCCCAGAGAACCACGGACCAAATTGGTGAGCAGGGGGCCCAGCTTAGTATCTGAGGTGAAAGAGAATGAAGCTGTGATTTGAGGATGGGAAACACTTTCTGATGGCTGTGGGGGTGGCAAATGGTTAGGTCCTTTTGTTCAGGATTGTGGGTGTGAGTAAGAGGTTGGCATCAGGTCTCTGAGGTAAGGTGAACTAGACCGCAGAGAGATGAGTCATTGGGGTCTGGGTAAAGCACTAGTAATAGGGGTGTATGTGCCAAGGAATGTGTGTGTTAATGTGTGTGTGTGTGTATGTGTGTATGAGAGTGAGAGAGAGTGAGAGAGAGAGAGAGAGAGAGAGAGAGAGAGAGAGAGAGAGAGAGAGAGAGAGAGAGAGAGAGAGAAAGGGAATCTGTACTTGTAATGTGGCAAGTTCAATTCTGCTCTTTCTCCTATTGCACCCCTATCTCACCCCTTCCTCAGAGCCAGCTCATGCCAGCTTGTTTATCACTGCAGATTCCGGTGACTCATCTTCCTGCACCAAGTCTCAGCAGTGGCACAGCAGAAAGGGGGCAAGCAGTAATGGAGTGAGGGCAGGGACACCAGATAACAGGGTGAACCAACAGCTAGGTGACCTGTTCCCCAACCCCCAAATCCCTACAGCTTTTTGCTTCTGAAAATCAAGAGGCTCATGTTGAGTATGTGTATGTAAAAAAAGAGGGTGAAGGGGAGAAAAGCATTATCTACCATTTGTTTCTTCCCCAATTCTCTGAGCAACCCTTATATGCCAAGAGAAGCAAGGGAGATTGCCTGTGGTGAGACACTCTGGGTCTTTCCAGAAGGAAAAAATTGGCACAGGTGGCTATCTGCCACCCCCACCTCCCACCCCAAACAGGTGAGGGGGCCAGACACCATAGGGAGGGGGCCCTTTGGTAATGGTGGGAAGGGAGCCGATGTGGCAGGCAGGCAGAAGGTCCAGGGGAGGGAGGGCACCTTCTACCATGATACTCTTCCTCCTCCTCACTGTCCCAGGCCCATACCTCCTGCAGCAGGTCAGCCTGTTCAATAGCCTTTAGCACACTCTTCTTGGAGGTGTCCTGGACATCACCCCCCATCAAGAATTCATCCAAGATGAAGTAAGCCTTCTCAAAATTGAAGATGATGTCCAGCTCGCACACCTGAGGGTGAAAAGGCAGAGTAATGAAGTGCATTCCCACCCCACATGCGCCACCTCGTTTCTCAGTATGTCTCCTCATCTTCTTCATGATTACCCTCCAACCTTAGTTCCTGCCCCAGGTCTATGTCCTCCTGAGCCCTAGGTCTTAGTACTTGGATCAGGTTTCCTTCTCCTTCTCTTGCCTCTTTGTCCCTGACTGTGATTTTTGTTGCCTTGTCCCCCAGAACCTGTGACATTGTTCCCACCAGCACTGGATTCTGGGGGGCAGGGAAGGAGTCGTCAAGATCAGGAACTGCTGATAAAATCTGAATATGACTTTTGTCCTTTTGTGAGAAGTCTGAGCTGAGTTCTAGATGGACTGATTAAGAGGCAGATTCTGGTCTCTACCTCCTCCCCCAGACTGATTAAGGGGCATGGCTAAAGAGGGAGATTATTTACCATTCTCATTGCTCCAACTTCACCTCTCCCAAGTATTCCAGGGCAGAGATTCCAAGGACCCCAGAGTTCAGGGGGAAGAGAGGATTGCTGAGTATGGAAACAGGGAAGGGAGACTTACGCTGCCAAAGTATTTGTCCAGGAGTTCCACATATCGGTGGATCAGTTCCAGGGTGATGAGCTCATTGTCTTGGCCCTCGATGGCGCAGCAGAAGTAGAGGCTGGCATATCTGAGGAGAGGGGCACATGAGAGATAGCTGAAAGGGCTATTGGCCTACTCTAGGACCCAGACACTCTGGGCTCAAACCTCTCATTTCTATTTATTCTAAGCCCAGGGTCTGTGTGGCTTCGGGACAAAGGTGGGGTGGCTCCAGGATATACAAATAGTAACTCACTCAGCCTCTTAGTGCCTCTCACAAACAGGCAACAACCAAACTCTTTTCTCCTCTTGCTCTCTGACCTGCTTAGTTTGACTCAGCAAAAACCTGAGCCAACTAATTTCGCCTCCTCAGAGAAGAAAACAAAAATGATGGTGGTGGTGGTGTGTGTGTGTGTTGGGAAAGTGACACAAGATTTATCATTTATGACTGAGACAGCAAGGGAGATGTAATGGATAAGATATGGCCCTGGGACAGAAGTATGTGTGTGAAGTAGGTGTGAGACTAGAGCAAAACTAATTGGGGAACAAGAATTTCTTTAAGGTGAATGTAGAAAGGAAAGAAAGCTAGAGTTCAGCACTGCCCTCGAGATGTCCTTAGCCCCAATCCTCCCTGACCTAGGGACTGCTTATTACTCAGCCATTTAAACCCATTGCCAAGCCCCAATCAAGCAGGATCCAGGCAAGTCCGAAAGTAGGTGGGGAGTCACCTCTTATAGACAACTTTGAGGTCTCTCCACTCCAGGAAACTGCACATTTTGGGCTTGCGAGCCAGAACAACCTGCATGAGCTCCCGAACCATCTTCTTTCTCTCCTTGTCTGATGTGGCCAGGTACCATTTTTGCAGTCTCAGTTTTC
This sequence comes from Lasiurus borealis, assembly GCA_004026805.1. Taxonomy (NCBI): domain Eukaryota; kingdom Metazoa; phylum Chordata; class Mammalia; order Chiroptera; family Vespertilionidae; genus Lasiurus; species Lasiurus borealis. The sequence goes on from PVJN01011268.1 coordinate 35,071, forward strand.
CCTGCCGGCTGAACAGCAGCATGAATCGCATCTGGGGAAAAGGCAGGGGAAAGGGATGGGGGAATGAGAGGCAGAGCTGAGGGTCAGAGATTTGGTTCTCTGAGTTTCTTTCCTCCACAAACATACCACCCCAAACTCATCTAACTCTTCTCCACTCACAGCTTCTATTTTCTTCAAATAATCAGCCCTTGCTCTCAACTCTGGGTATTCCCACCAGCTGGTGCCTTTCCTTCTGGAGGGTGTCAGAACTTCTGAGTATGTCTGTCATTTGAATTCAAATCCTGGCTTTACTAGTTGAGTAAGTTGCTTTGGGCAATTATTTCATGTTTCCTGGTCTGTAAAATAGATAATAAAAGTATTTATCTTACGAAGTTATTAGGAGGGATTAAATGAGTTGATATATGCACCAGTGCCTAGCATAAGGTAAACATTGTAACAAATTAAGTGTAACTATTATTTTTCTCTGACCTCCTATTTCTAAACCATTTCCTAAAAGTAAGTAAAATACCTAGCACAGTGACAATTAGCCCATAACTGATGTCAGGGGCTCTGTCTGCTTTCTTCCATGTTCCTATTTACCACCATATTGACTGAAATGAGGTATTTTGTCCTTGGAGAAGCTACCTCAATTCTCCACCCCACCCTAGCCATTCACTTTAAAGATGTCCCTAACACACTGCTTTTCCGTGCCATTCCTATGCCCAGGGGTATCCTTCGTGTTAGCACATGGTATTGAGACTCCTCCCCCTCCAAATTCCAGCCTCCTCTCTCCTCAGCCATTCAGGCATTTGGCCATTGGTATTTCTCTCTCTTTTTCCCTCTCTCTCTGTTCAATCCTCATATCCTAGGAGAGATATATAAATGGGAAAGGAAATTGGACACCTGATATCTAGGAAGGAGTGGGCATATAACAGGAGGCATCATGAAAGGAAGAAGTGAGGAGCCCTGGCCCGGTGCTCAATGGGTTGGAGTGTTGTCCCCATACACCAAAAGGATGCCAGTTCAACTCCAGGTCAGGGCACATATGGGAGGCAACTGGTCAATATTTATCTCTCACGTCGATATTTCTCTCTCTAAAACCAATTAAATGTGTGTGTGTGTGTGTGTGTGTGTGTGTGTATTTTTCTCTCTCTAAAACCAATAAAAAAATATCTATACTAGTAATAGCCTAGGTCAGTGGTCGGCAAACTCATTAGTCAACAGAGCCAAATACCAACAGTACAACGATTGAAATTTCTTTTGAGAGACAAAATTTTTAAACTTAAACTTCTTCTAATGCCACTTGTTCAAAATAGACTCGCCCAGGCCATGGTATTTTGTGGAAGAGCCACACTCAAGGGGCCAAAGAGCTGCATATGGCTCACGAGCTGGAGTTTGCCGACCATGGGCTTAGGTGATCATCACGCCCTCACACCATGATGCCCTCACATCATCACAATCCATATCACCAGGAGGCTGTGTGCCCAGTGGGCTGTGTGGGTGGGCAGGGATTTGATGCTGTGTGTACAGCATGGAGGCAGGGCCCTGTGCTGCTCTGCATGGCCGGGCCTGGGGGTCCCATGACCCTGCACAGTGCAGAGGTGAGACCCCTGGCTCTGGCCTACCTCTTTGGAGCAAGTGATCATGGGGCTCCTGTACTGAGAGGACACAGGCCAGGCTGGGGAATAATTCCCTGAGAGCACGAATTTTGTGCACCAGGCCTCTAGTGTGTGTGTGTTTATATATTCTTTCTAAAAACCAATTAAAAATGTATTTTTTAAATTTTTATAGATTTTTCAATTTTTTTATTGAGGAAGGGAGAGGGACAAAGAGCTAGAAACATCAATCAGCTGCCTCCTGTACACCCCCAGCAACCAAGGTACATGCCTTTGACTAGACTAGAACCTGGGGCCTTTCAGTCCGAAGGCCAACGCTCTATCCACTGAGTCAAACCAGTCTTGGCTATATATATATATATATATATATATTTAATTGGTTTTAGAGAGAGAGAAATATCGATGTGAGAGATAAACACTGACCAGTTGCCTCCCATATGTGCCCTGACCTGAAGTTGAACTGGCAACCTTTCGGTGTATGGGGACAACGCTCCAACCCACTGAGCCACCGGGCCAGGGCTCCTCACTTCTTCCTTTTATGATGCCTCCCGTTACATGCCCACACCTTCCCAGATATAAGGTGACCAATTTCCCTTTCCATTTTTCAGTTAGAACACAGCCATCCAGGTGGCTCTCCAAGGGAATGTGTGGAACAGGGCTCAAGCTGGGTAGCGTGGGGAGGAGAGTAGAGCCCTCCTGGTGCCTGGAGCTGTCGCCTTCTCCCTGCAGCTCTCCTCTCCACGGACACTACCAGGGCTGGGATCCCTGGATGTGTGCAACAGTACTAGTTGTATACTGTTCAGTAAGCTAAAGATCACAAAGGGTGTTTTTTTTTTTTGGTGTGAGGACGGGGGGAAGCGCCGTTAGCGTGGTGGGAAGGCAACGGAGAAGAGCAAGGGAGCCCTACACCGGGGTGGAGGCGGGGAGCAGGAAGACGGAAGGCCTGGGTTCCGGAAGGAGAACGGGGTGAGGGGCAGAGAGCAAAGAGCTGCGGGGCCAGGTTCCAAGGCCGGGGTCCCCCCGAGCAAGACCTCGAGCCCACTTGCTTTAGCCACCGCACTCAGCCTCTGGGCGGGCCGGTGGTCCGCCGGGGCAGGACGTCTTCTCCTGGGACCCGGAAACTATCCCCTCCCACCCCGCTCTAACCCCGCGGCCGCCGCTGCTCTCCGCGCTGCGCCCGGACCGAGTGTGCCCCGTGCCCCGCTGCCTCCCTCCGCCCACAAGCCCTCGCGCCCCTATATTCCTCGGGCGACCGACCTGCAGCAGTGGTCGGGACCCCTAGGATCGCGACCCGCGCGCTCCCCCTGGCGCGGGACCGTCCCGCCGCCCCCTAAATCAGCCCTCTCTCGCCCCACTATTGCGCCCTCTCCCCGCCCCTTCTACCTAAAGCCATGTCCAGCTGTTCCTCCTCCCGAGGCCGGCTCGCCCACCCGTCCGGGAAACTGAGGTCCTCTGAGGGTCGGAGGAAGAAGGAGTGGCTCTCACAGAGGGCGGCCCCCAAGGACCCCCGCAGGTACAGCCCACGGCCCTCGGTCCCCCTCCCCTCCTTCTTCGCACAACCTACCATCCTGCAGTCTCCGTCTTGGCTAGTCCCTCTCCGGCCGCCGTAGGTGCCAGCTCCACTCCCTTTCTTATCCTTTCTCTTCTTCCTCCCCCGCCCGGGCTGAAGCCCGGCCCCGCCCCGCCCCTTCGCGTTGAGTACCGCGCAGGCGCCGAAGCTGCAGGGCGCGCGGGCGGGGATGGAGGAGGAGAAGCGGAAGCCATGGCAACCAGGTCCTTTGACTTCAGCTTTGAACAACTATGTTGTCATGGTAACAAGGCTGTCCTGTGGGTTGCTCGAAGGATGGGGGAGAAAGACAATGAGGTCCTCGAGCTTTGTAACCTTGGGGGGGAAAAAGGGCGGGAAGAGGGGTGCGAGGTGACTGGGAGGATCATTGCAGTTGGTGAGGAATTAGGGAGTATTAATGGAGGGGTGTGGGCAATTAAGAAGGAGTAGGGTAGGAACTGGATGTAGGGCAAGATGAATGAGGAGGAAGACTGGAAGACAAAAGGTGGTGGGGGCAGACAGGAAGAAGTATAGAGCTCAAAATAGATGTATACTGAGAACCTGCTAGATAAAACACTTTTTTATTTTATTTTTTAAAATATAATATTGATTTCAGAGAGGAAAGGAGGAGAGAGAAATAGAAACATCAATGATGAGAGAGAATCATTGATTGGCAGCCTCCTGCATGCCCCCACTGGGGATCGAGCCCGCAACCCAGGCATGTGCCCTTGGCTGGAATCTTCAAACCTGGGACTCTTCAGTCCGCAGGCTGACATTCTATCCACTGAGCCAAGCCGGCTAGGGGGCTAGGGCGATCTAACACTTTTTAAAACCTTTTAAAATTGAATTTATTGGTGTGACATTGGTTAATAAAATCATATAGGTTTCAGGTGTACAATTTTATAATACATCACCTGTATACTGTATTCTGTAGTTAAGTCAAGTCACTCTCCATCAGCAGTTATCCCCCTTATACCCTCTTCTACCTCCACCCATCCCCTTTTCCTCTGGTAATAACCATATATCGTCTGTGACTATGAGTTGGTGTTTTTGATATTTTTTTTCTTAATCCCTTCACCTTTTTCACCCTGCCCTGAAGCCCCCTCCATCCCTCTGTGACAGCTGTTAGTCTGTTCTCTATTTAATAGTCTGTTTCTATTTTGTTCATTAGATTTCACATAAAAGTGAAATTATATATTTGTCTTTCTCTGACTGGCTTATTTCACTGAACATAATGTTCTCCAGGTCCATCCATGTTGTCTTAAAGGGTAAGATTTCCCCTTTTTATGGATGAGTAGTATTCCATTAGGTAAATGTACACTGCTTTTTTTATCCACTCATCTATTGATGGATACTTGACTATTATAAATAACATAGGGGTGCATATATTCTTTCAAATTAATGTTTCTGGTTTCTTCATTTAAGGTGTCCCAAAAATATATATACACAATTTTAATAACAATAAAGTGTTTATGAAAATATATTTTATTTTCAAAATTGAGCCATTAGCTCTTAAAGTGTGTATACATTTGGGGGGGATACTCTTTATATTCTCAGAAGTGAAATCACTGGGTCATAAAGTAGTTCCATTTTTAATCTTTTGAGGTAACTCCATACTACTATACACAGTGGCTGCACCAGTCTGCATTCCCACCAACAGTGCACAAGGGTTCCCTTTTCTCCACATCCTCTCCAACACTTGTTGATTCTGACAGGTATGAGGTGATATCTCATTCTGGTTTTAATTTGAATTTCTCTGATGATTAGTGACAGGGAGCATATTTTCATATGTCTATTGGTCATCTCTATATCCTCTTAGGAGAATTGTCTATTCAATTTGCCCAATTTTTTAGTTGGATTGTTTGCTTGCTTTTTTGGTGTTGAGTTTTATAAACTATTTATAAATTTTGGATATCAACCCCTTATCAGATATATTATTGGCGATCATGTTCTCCCATTTAGTGGATTGTCTTTTCATTTTGTTGATTGTTTCCTTTGCTATGTAAAAACTTTTTAGTTTGGTATAGTCTCTTTTGTTTATGTTTCTTTGGTTTTCCTTGCCCTAGGCCAGTGGTCGGCAAACTCATTAGTCAACAGAGCCAAATATCAACAGTACAACAATTGAAATTTCTTTTGAGAGCCAAATTTTTTAAACTTAAACTTCTTCTAATGCCACTTCTTCAAAATAGACTCGCCCAGGCCATGGTATTTTGTGGAAGAGCCATACCTAAGGGGCTCTCAAGCTGCAGTTTGCCAACCACGCCCTATGCGATATATCAGAAAAAAGATACTGTGATGAGAAATATCTGAGATTTTATTGCCTGTTTTCTTCTAGGATTTTCATGGTTTCAAGTCCGACATTTAAGTCTTTAATCCATATTCTTGTATATAGTATAAGAAGTGTATAGTGTAAAAAGTTTTTTTTTTAAAGTATATTTCTATTGATTTTAAAAAAGAAAGGGAGAGTGAGAGAGAGCTAAAAACATCAATAATGAAAGAGACTCACTGATCGGCTACCTCTTGCACATCCCCCACTGGGGATGGAGCCCACAGCCTGGACATATACCCTGATCAGGGATCAAACCATGACCTCCTGGTTCATAGGTTGACCCTCAATCACTGAACCACGCAGGCCATGCTCTTTCTGTTTTTTGTTGTTGTTTTTTTCTGTAAATTTCTGTCCAACTTTTTCAACACCATTTATTGAATAGACTGTCTTCGTCAAATATCAATTGGCCATGCAGTATGTGTATTCATGAGGTAAAGGGGTTTGGATATAAGAGAAAAATTTTAAGTTTGTCATGCTAAAAACTTAATGGCTGTCTCTAAATAATTTTTGGTGACTAATGGTGCTGTTATTTTTAGTAGCGCTTGAAGCAATTGTTGATAAAGTCTTGTCTGTCTCCACTGTATGTGCTTCTTTTCTTACTCTCAGTTGAGGAGATAGTATTTTTTTTTAACATATTTTATTGATTTTTTTACAGAGAGGAAGGGAGAGGATAGAGAGGTAGAAACATCGATGGGAGAGAGACATTGGTCACCTGCCTACTGCACGCCCCCCACTGGGGATGTGCCCGCAACCAAGATACCTGCCCTTTGAAGTCAAACCTGGGACCTTTCAGTCTGCAAGCCAATGCTCTATCCACTGAGCCAAACCGGTTCCGGCAAGGAAATAGTATTCTTTAGTTGCAAGAGGATGGGCTTAATTCATCCTGGGATGCAATCTTGTCTCTGACCCTTACAAGCCTCAGGCAATTTAACTACTCGTTTCCTCATTTTAAATATGAGGCTAGGATATTGCAAGTTGTTCTGAGGATGTATAGAAAGTATCTGGCATACCCTAAACACTTGATAATAACAGCAATTATCATTACTTCTCTTTTCCAAATTCGTTCTTCTGCTTTTTCTTCCTTTCTTTTTCATTTCCCTTTCTCCTCTGCTCATACCTTAGGCTTGCCAATGGCATAGACATTGGCTGAACTATCTTGGTGTTGTATTTTAGGTCCAGAATAATATAAATAAAGCAAGTTATTAGATTTAGAAAGAGTAAATCATTATGCAATGAAAAGAAGAAATGGAAGTGTGTAAGAAGGGCAGAAAGCAAAACAAATAAAAAGAGATGTAACCTTTCCCATGGGGGAAAGGAGAAGGTTGTATATAAGGGAGTAATGAGAAGTTAGGTAAGATGTAAAAACAAACAGCGAGGCAGCCTGTGAAAGTTTGGAAACTCTAGAGATATAAACTCTTGCATTCCTGGGAAAGCTAACATTGCCTACAATTCCTTGTCTCAAAGAGATATTCCTACCAAAACAATAAGATTCTTGAGATAAGTGTTAGAAATACGGATTTTGATTACTTAGAACCATAGAGTTCAAGTAGTTTTAACTAATTAAAAAACATTGGATTGGATTTCTTTATTGTTAGCGAACAATGAATGTAAAGACCCTATGAGTTAGTGAGTCCAATATAGCTTGTGTCTGCAGATGAGTTCAGGTTTGATGCAGTGTGCAATGGGAAGTTGGGAGTTGTTATGATTTTCTGAGCAAGTGAATAACTTGCTGAGCTTTGGCTAGTGTGATTTAGTTGATTGAGTGTCATCCCCATGCACCTAGAGATCTCAGGGTCCATTCCCGATCTAGACATATGCCCAGGTTGCAGGTTCTGTTCCCAGTTGGGGCGTGTGTGAGAGAGGCAACCGATCGATGTTTCTCTCTCCCTTCCCCATCCTCTCTCTAAAATAAATAAAAACATATAAAAAAGAATAACTTGGTGAAAACAGTTTTAAGAAAATTAATCTTAAATGTGGTGGGCAATTTGCAAAGAGAGATGGAATATTGGAAGGTCAGCTGGGATGCAGTTTGAGAAATCCAGGCATAAGGATGAAATAGAGAGAGACAAATTGGAGAGATACCTATAATGGGCCAATAACTAAAGTTGATAACTCATCTAAGTAGAGAAGAAAAAAGGAGAGCCAAAGTAGTTACATGTGTGAGTTGGCCTCATCTCTGCAGTGGATTATAAGCTCCTTGTTGGATAGTGTCTTATTCATCTTTGTTTCTTTACAGCACCCTTCATAGTGCTTGTCAATTGGCTTAAAATATGATTGTATACCTGGTTGTCAAATGTAGATATTTAAATCTTACTTCTCTGTACTATACAGATCATGAATCATAGAAATGTACACTTGAAACCTATATAATCTTATTAACCAAAGTCATCCCAATAAATTTAATCTATATATATATAAAAGCCTAAGCAACTGAATGACTGGTCAACTAGTCACTATGATGCTTACTGACCATTAGGGTGCAGACACTCAATGCAGAAGCTGCCCGTTGGTGGTCAGTGCATTCCCACAGCCAACCTCTGTGGCTAGCCAACATCCCACTGGCCAGGCTGAGGGAACCCATCTGTGCACAAATTTGTGCACCGGCCCTCTAGTTAATAAATAAAATTTTAAAATCTTCTCACCCCAAATATGCTAAAATCTATTTTTGTATAAATGGAAAAATGGGAGAGGTGAGATTCTCCTCCATAGGTACAAATGGTGTTTGTGTTGTCACTCTACAAACTGTGCTGATAACATCCTATGCCTTCCCTCATCTGATTGTAAAGGTGGTTCCTGCAGTGATTGGAAGAGTGGCTCGGATATCCTCTGAAGCCTTTCATCTCTGTAAGTCTATGATATGAGTTTTGCACCTATTTTTTGTGCATTCTTTAATGTGATTTGCAGTCATCTCTGGCATTTTGATACATTTTTAAACAAAAACTGAACAGTTGGGATCTTATCATATGATGTTCCTACCAGTCCTGGCAATTAAAATACTTTCTGTGGTAGATGTTTGCCATTCTTTTTCACCTCCAAGCTCTAAACCCACTTCCTAAGGTTTAAGAATCTTTACCTTATGAATCTATAGGAGCTAGAACAACTTTCTGGTGTAGCACTTAAAATGTCCAGATATTGGCTTTCACAGCTTTCTTTGCATCTGCAGAATGTCTACTGGGTTTGGCCAATCTGTGCACCCACCAGGAGGTGGTCCAGGAGGGAATGAGGTAGGGATGGAGAAGTGGAAGGTAGTTAAGACTCTAGCAGAGGGCCATAGGATCATATTCTAGGATAGCAGTGGGTTGGTCCCAAATCACACCAGTGTTCCCACTCCACCCTCACTGGACATGACAGTGACATTAGTGTCACTCATGCTATGTTGTCCATTGGCTGAATGTGTGAATCAGCCACATGTCTCCAGTTGGATTGTAAGCTCCTCATTGGCAGTGTTTTTTTCTTTTTTCTTTTTTGTTGTTGTTTATGGGCGGTATCTTATTCATCTTTTGCTTTTTTGTTTGTTTGTTTTTAATTAAATCTTTATTATCCAGATTATTACATTTGTCTCTCTTTTTTTCCCCTCCATAGCTCCCCTCCACTCCGGTCCCATCCCTCCCTCTACCCTTATCTTTCCCTCCAATTGATGAGTCCATAGGTGTATGATTTTTGTCCAGTCACTCCCTGTACCCCCCTCCTCCCTCTCCCCCTGAGAATTATCAGTCCACTCCCTTTCTGTGCTCCTGATTCTAGTATATTCAACAGTTTATTCTGTTCATCAAATTTTTAATTCACTTAATTTTTAGATTCACTTGTTGATAGATATGTATTTGTTGTTCATAATTTTTTATCTTTTACTTTTTTCTTCTTCCTCTTCTAAAAGAGTATCTTCCAGCATTTCATATAATACTGGTTTTGAGTTGATGAACTCCTTTAGCTTCTTCTTATCTGTGAAGCTCTTTATCTGCCCTTCAATTCTGAATGATAGCTTTGCTGGATAGAGTATTCTTGGTTGTAGGTTCTTGCTATTCATCACATTGAATATTTTTTGCCACTCCCGTCTGGCCTGCATTGTTTCTGTTGAAAAATCAGCTGACAGTCGTATGGGTGCTCCCTTGTAGGTAATGGATTGTTTTTCTCTTGCTGCTTTTAATATTCTCTCTTTGTCTTTTGCTCTTGGTATTTTAATTATGATGTGGCTTGGTGTAGTCCTCCTTGGATTCCTTTTATATGGGGTTTTGTGTGCTTCCTGGACTTGTAAGTCTATTTCTTTTACCAGATGTGGGAAGTTTTCAGTCATTATTTCTTGAAATAGGTTTTCAGTATCTTGCTCTCTTCTGGCACCCCCACAATTCTGATGTTGGTATGATTGAAACTGTCCCAGAGGCTCCTTACATTATCTTCACATTTTTGACTTGATTCTTGCCTTCCACTAGTCTGGTGTTAGGTCTCTGTGTAATATTTTTTATTTCAGACAGTGTATGTTTAATTTCTATTTGGTCCTTTATCATCTGTAGTTGGATCTTTTGCATCTCTAGTTGGTCCTTTTGCATCTCCTCTTGGGACTTGATAAATTTATCCATCTTTTCTAGCATATTCTTGAAAAACCTTATAAGCGTGGTTTTGAACTCTCTATCCAGTTGTTTTTTTTCCTCCATTTCTTTTGTTTGTGATCCCTTCCCTTGTCTTGGCATTTTCACTATGGTGGAAGAACTTCTGTGCTGGATTCAGCCTTATGATACCAGACTTGAAAAACCACAAAAACCTCTCTTGAGCTTGGGATGGGTGGATTCTCAGGGTTTAAGGGACCGCTTTGCCTTCCAGTTGGGCACGCCCTCCACGGCCCCTAAATCTCACGTGACTGGGTAATCGCTGGAGCAGTCCCTGTGCGCACGTGCGCTCTCTTGCAGTGCCTCTAGACTGCTGCCTTTCTGGCTCCCCTGTGCTACGGGACCACACGAGTCTGGGTCCCCAGGGTTTCGCCTGAAACTGGGGTTTAGTGAAATTAGAAATGCCACAGTTAGGAGGGTCTGTCTCTCGCCCATTCGTGAAAGCCAGGGGCACAATCAGCAGTCTGTCCTCTGCGGCGCAGTGCTGTGTGCGCCACTAGACTTCTGATCTTTTGTGACTCCCCTAAATTTCCATGCACTTCTCCCCCTTCACAGTCCAAACTCCCCCCAAAATGAGTTTCGGCTGGATCAGGGGTTTAGTGTCATAGGATAAGGAGTTCAATGCCTTTGAGAGTCTCCGACTCCCTCCCACCAGAGAAGGCCAGCCAGGTTCTCCAGTACCCGCTCTCTCCACACGCGCGTCTCCGTACCTCAGCTTTTTGCAGCTCCTCTGGGTCTCCGTGAGCCCCTCTCTTTCCCTCTAGTTGTAGAATTTCCACTCAGCCAGCTTTCCTGTGGTTCTGGATGATGTCCATTCTGTCTTTTAGTTGTAGTTTTGAAATTGTTGTGCGAGGCAACAGTGTAGGTGTTTACCTATGCCGCCATCTTGGCTTCTCCCCATCTTTTGCTTCTTTACATACCCTGCAAAGTGCACTTCAATTACGATCATTGTCAAACCTATATATTTAAATCTTACTTCTCATCCAAAATGTGCTATATTCTAATTTCATATTTAACAGTACATATTTAATATCTATTCTTTCTGCTAGATGATAAACTATTCTTTTGCTGTTTCTACTGTGCCTGTCACAGTGCCCGGCACACAACAAGGCACCTGATACTTGATGAATAAATGTATATAGGATCATCCATTTGAAAATTCCATTGTCCTCTCAGAGTTCACTTCCCAAAAAAATTACTTCCTCCTGCCTTTCCCTGAAACCATCCCATCTCTAGGTTTCCCATGTGGTCAGCAACACTGCTTTTTCCTAGGCTTGCAGACTGTAAGTCTGGGATGTGACAGGTAACATAAAAGTATGGCTATTCAAGGGATGTCAATTAGACTTGTCTGACTAGACTAGGAGGGATTATCTGGAAGAAAGGGAGACAGCTGGCTAGGTTATTAGAGGGAGAAGGCAGCAATCCGAAAACAAACCTGATGATGGGATTTCATCCTCAGGTGTATTCCTTGAACCTGCCTTGCTATCATTGTTACTTTGTGATTTTGTTTACACTGTTTTTTAGAATGCCCTGCCATTCCCTTCCCCACAGACCTAAATTCATTTTATTCATACTTTAAGTTTCAATCAAGCCTTTACCCTCTAGTCTGGCCTATAGTGATCATTTCTTCCCTGTTTCTTTCAATCATTTTTGCAGTGATTTTCACAGTGTTTCAGCTTGTTTGTGTCTATTCTCCTTAGGTACTTTATAGTCAGAAACACCACTTGTACTTTTTAAAAAGTACTTCACAGCACCCAGTATGAAGTTAAGCTTTTCTTTTTTTCCCTTTTCTTATGCATTCATTCATTCATTTGTTTATTTGTTTTCTCTCTCTCTTTTTTGAAAGTTAAGCTTTTAAAATAAATACTTATTAAATTGAATGGAGTTCAAACTTGGCAAGATTTTGGTGGAAGCCTTAGCTGCTTTGCTTCAAAGAAGAGTTTTCCACTGGAGTCAAAGCGACATCTGGTGGCTAGGGTAGTGGTCGGCAAACTCATTAGTCAACAGAGCCAATTACCAACAGTACAAAGATTGAAATTTCTTTTGAGAGCCAAATTTTTTAAACTTAAACTTCAAATGCCACTTCTTCAAAATAGACTTGCCCAGGCCATGGTATTTTGTGGAAGAGCCCTATTCAAGGGGCCAAAGAGCTGCACGTGGCTTGTGAGCCGCAGTTTGCCGACCACTAGGCTAGAGGATCAAAGGCAAAGGTATAAATGTAGAACACACTGATTACTGGTATGAGGGCAGCACCTTTGCTCCTGACTTCAACTGAGCTTTGATCTGTGTTCACAGAGAATTGTGTTCACTGATGCCATGAAGAAAGCATACTGATAAGGTGCAGTGGCAATGAGCACAGACATGTCCCATTGCTTGGGCCTAACTAACAATAACAGCAGCAAGTTATTCAACCTCTGCCTGTTTTAGTTTCCTTATCTTTATACTAAAGGCCCAGTGCACGAAATTCGTGCATGGGTGAGGTCCTTAGGCCTGGTTGTGATCAGGGCCGATCAGGGCCTTCCTGCTGCTGGCTAGGGCCTGCTGATGTGTGAAGGGGCCAGGGGAGGTTGGCTGTGGGAGCATACTGACCACCAGGGGTCAGCTCTTGCATTGAGCGTCTACCTCCTGGTGGTCAGTGCATGTCATAGGGACCAGTCATTCTGGTGTTCTGGTCGCTTAGGCTTTTATATAGAGAGATAATAAGTGTTTGCTACTATTAGTACTGTAACTGCCTGATATTACTTGAGCCAATTAAGCAGAGATGGGGTTGAATCATATATGAGCATTTACTCCAATAACACTGGCAGTAGGGGAGAGCAGGAGGTCATCCACAGAAATCTGCTCTCCTCTCCCTATAAACCAGCTACTTATATTGGGTAGAAGGACAAAGTTTATGTGGGAAAGTAGGAATTACAGTGTGGAAAGTAGGCATGGTATAATCATTACAGGTTACAAGTCATGTGGGGTAGAGGGGTTTACAGAGGAGAGGTGCCTCCAGTCGCCCAGGGACCAAATTACAGGAAGTGGGGCTGAGGATTGTAAAGAGCAGGTGCCTCCATTAGGTTGTTTCAGCCACAAGGCTGTGAATCTTTCCATAGTTTCGGGCGCATCCCTAGTAGGAGGTGTGCAGAAGGCAGCTGATTGATGTTTCTATTCCTTTCCTTTCCTCTCTGCAAAAAACCAATAAAATATATATTTTTAAAAATGATTTGGAAATATACGGTGTCTCCTTGACAAGTTTCACTTTGATAGAATATTTTCTGCCATTGAGGGATTTACAAATTTTATACTCATTGCCAATACTTGGGCAGGCGGATAAATAATTCCACTGAAGGGAGGAATCCATTAGGAGAAGGTGTCAAATAAGCACATCTTTGAGTATTTTAGTGCAGTGTTTTCAAAAAATATCTTTTTTGCTGATCTGACTGTGGGAGATTTACAAGAAATTCGCAGTAATGATGCTGGAAACAGATCTTTTTAAAAATATATATATTTTATTGATTTTTTACAGAGAGGAAAGGAGAGAGATAGAAACATCAATTAGAGAGAAACATCGATCAGCTGCCTCTTGCACACCCCTTTCTGGGTATGTGCTCGCAACCAAGGTACGTGTCCTTGACCAGAATCGAACCTGGGACCTTTCATTCCACAGGCTGACACTCTATCCACTGAGCCAAACCGGTTTTGGCAGATCTTATTTTTTTGTTTTTGTTTTTGTTTTTTATCTCTAAAGAAACAGAGACAGGAAGAGGGACTTGGAATGGCCAAGGAGAGGGCTCAGACAAAGCCAAGCAGAGCTGGGCAGGCTTTGCACTGTGAGGCTGCATCATTACCTTTGTCCTCAGAACATCTGAGAAAAGCAGAAGGCACTGTTAAATGGGATACTTTCTGGAGCAAATGCCCTTTGCTATCATGAGGCCTTCTGAACTCTTTTCTTCTGAGCCTTCTTAGTATGTAAGGACAGTTTTTGAACTGTATGTATACTGCAGAATTAAAGCAAATTTGTTACAGATGGGTAACTCCTTAAGAGCTAGCCCAATGCCTGTACTTGGTCATATTTTCAGGGTGTAAGGAAGATGAAAGATATATCTGGGTTTTGGTCTCCCTGAATTCATGACCCAGCTACCCCTATAAACTTAAAGGGAAATCTGTACAAGAAGAAAGAATTATTCCTGCAGGAAGAGGAATATATATATAATATATTATATAATCTATGTAATGAAAGGCTATTATGCAAATCGACCAACCAATGGAATGACTAGTTGTTATGACATGCACTGACCACCAAATGGCAGATGCCCAATGCAGGAGCTACCCCATGGTGGTTAGTGCTCCAGAAGCCAGGGAGCAGGCCTAATCCATCAGTTGGACATCCCCCAAGGGCTCACGGACTGCAAGAGGGTGCAGGTCAGGTTGAGGACCACCCTTCCCCCAGTGCATGAATTTCGTGCACCAGGCCTCTAGTGTGTATGTGTACACACACACACACAATTGATTTCAGAGAGGAAGGGAGAGGGAGACAGAGCTAGAAACATCAATGATGAGAGAGAATCATTGATTGACTGCCTCCTGCACACCCCCTCCTGGGGATCAAGCCCACAAACCAGGCATGTGCCCTGACTGGGAATCGAACCATAACCTCCTGGTTCATAGGTCCATGCTCAAGCACTGGCCCACACTGGCCAGTACCACTCATTTTCTAAGGAGAAAGGGAAACCTTCCTTCTAGGCTTGAATGGGCTCTGGGTCCCTTCTTATTCTATCAGGTTTTGGCAAAGAGAAAACTTGAAGAAATCGAACCTGAAGGGAGGAATCCATTAAGAGGATGTGTCAAATAAGCACATCTCTGAGTATTTTAACCTTTTTCATCTCATGGCACATGTAAACTAATTACGAAAATTCTGTGGCACACCAAAAAATACATTTTTTGCTGATCTGACCAAAACATTAGGTATAATTTTGATTCTTTCATACCGGGTGACCATTATTGTGTTGGTTGCTGTCATGTTTTTATTTGACTGTTTAAGGGAAAAGATTGGTCAGTGCCCCTGACTAAATAGATATTGCATGCTTTAAAAACTCTTTTGGCACACCAGTTGAAAATCACTGTCTTAGTGTATCATGATGAGGCACCAAGAATGTCCCTGATGAACCTTGAGAGAAAACAGAAATAGAAAGGGCAGTGAGATGACCTTTAGTACTGTTGAATGATTGGGGATTGAGTGAATGAGCGAATAACCTTTCTGGATTGGCATCTTGATAAAAATTTGCTCCAGGGAAGTCTAACAATTTTAGAGAGAATGATAATGTGAAGGTTCTTTTTAGTTCAAGGTCTAAAATTTATCTTTATTTATAGCCATAGGCTTATTTAGGAAAGTTGAGAAGGCTTATTTAGCCTTGAGAAAAGTCAGGATTCTACAAATGATCACTGTTGATTGTTTTATACCATTTGAAAATGCTTGTTTTATCAGAATCACAGAATTACAGAATTGGAGGTTCTTAAAAGATACCTAGTCCCATCACTAATAAGTGTTTCTATGGATATACAAACACTTGTGTATAGAAATAAATGTGCAAGGCTGTTCATCTCAGCATTATTGGTAACAACAATGATAATTTTAAAAAGCCATGAAACAACCAAAATGTTGATCTGCAGTAGCTAAGGAATTATAGTACATCTATATATGTGTAGGATGTATCACTAGGTAAATAAAGCAAGTAACAACACTTGCTTTATATAAATCCTATATAATGAATCCTATGCTAACATGCAAATCAACTGAACCATGAAATGACTGGTGGAACGACCAGTCATTCTGACGTGCACTGATCACTATGGGGCAGGCACTCAACACAGGAGCTTCCCCCAGCCCATAGGCCCCAGGCCAGCCAAGGCGGGTGCCAGCAGGCCTGCCTCCCTCCCCCCCCTCCGCCCCCTACATCACTCTGCCAGTAGCTCCACAGATTTGCCCTGATCGCTAGCCAGGCCTAGGGACCCTACCCATGCATGAATTTCATGCATTGGGCCTCTAGTATATATGTGTGTGTGTGTGTGTGTATGTGTGTGTGTGTGTGTGTGTGTGTGTGTATGGTATGATCTTATTTGTGAGGAAGTAACAAACATTTTAAATATTCTTATAAATGCTTACCAAAGTTCTGAGAGAACACCCAAGAAACTGGGGCTTAGTAAATTCCCATTTTTAATTGTTGAACAATTTGAATGTCTTACAATAAGCATGTGTTCTTTTTAAAAAATATATAAAATTTTTTATTTCAGAGAGGAAAGAAGAAGGAGTGATAGAAACATCAATGATGAGAAAATCATTGATCAGCTGCTTCTGGCATGCCCTCTACTGAGGATCAAGCCAGTATTCTGGGCATGGGCATGTACTCTTGACCGGAATCAAAACAGGGACCCTTCGTTCGCAGGCTCTATCCACTAAGCCAAACCACTAGGGCAAGCATGTGTTCCTTATCACTTAAAAAAAAGTCACCTCATCTTATACCCTGACTGTTGAAGCATCCTTACCAAGTGGTCATCCATCCTGGCTTTCTTAGAACACTTCCAGTAACAGAGAACTCCTTACCTCTTAACAATCAGATGATAATTACTTCCTCTTATGATATGTTCTAGGATTCCAGGGCTGGTTCTATCAATCTTGTCTTGAGGGGCCTAGAGCAGGATAGGTGCAGGGGATAGGAGCATTTTTTAGTTTAAAAATTATTTTTGAACATATGATCAGAAACTAATGTCTTCTGGTGATCTCATTCATATGTGGAATCTAACTAACAAAATAAACTGATGAATGGAATGGATCCAGAGACATGGAAACTTGAAACGGAATGCAGAATCTCAGAGGGGAGGCGGGGAGGGCCAGTGGTGGGAGGTCATCAATCAAAGACTTGTATGCATACATGCATAACCCATGGACGAAGACAATAGAATGGTGAAGGCGGGGTGGAGAGTCGGGGGAGCTGGAAAGGGGCCATTGTGGGTAGGGGAGGGGATATATGTAATACTTTCAACAATAAAGATTTTAAAAAAGAAAAAAATGAAACTGTCTTCTGGGAAGCGTCTTCAAGATACTAGAGGAAGAGAATAAAATACTTTTTAGGATGCCATTTTAAAGAGGATATGAAGAATGTATATAACAAAAGAGCTTTAATTTTCAAGGAACCTGATATGTAAATGGGGGTGGGCATAGTGTGTACACCTGAGCATACATGAATTAAAAAGCACTGTTACATTCCAGGAAAAGGGGAAAAAAATCAGTAAATGCCAAGAGGAGTGTGGGGATGTTGACTGAATCCATGGAAATGCTGGCTAGAGCAAATGGACTTAGTCTGGATTTTGGTAAATGGGGAGGAGATAGGTGCAGGGGATAGGAACATTTGGTGGTAGAAAGAAATGGTGTGAATAGAGATGGAAACCTAGGAGGACAGTGGGTGTATGCAGGCCTGTCTGAGTGGTAGGTGTTTGGGGGAACCCTCTTTCCTTTTGAGGATGATGCCGAGGGAGAGAATCATGCTCACACATTATGTCCCTGAGACTTCTTGCTGAGCCTGCGAGGCCAGTCCTGTGCCTGGCACATGTGTGTATGTTTCTTAAAGATCCCTTTCGCCGAAGAGGGCTGTGAACTGACAGAATTTTGATTTTGTACTGTGTGAGACGTGGAAAATAAAGGCGGGGACTGTTTTGGGAATATTTATTTATTTATTTGTTTGTTTTAAAAAACATTTTTACATATCATAAGTGAAAAAGCATATAATTTAATACAATTTCAAAAACATTGGACCCTACATTTGGGTCTCCTTGTGAGTATAGTTGTGACTATCACTGTCCAGTGCATAATGAGAAAAGAAAACAACAACAACAAAGGGCCAAGATTTTTCCCTGAAGAACATATTGGGATGATTAGGATTCTAATAGGATGCATTCACTTGACATCTATGTGCAATTCTTCAATAAATTGGTTTTCCTGCTATACCCCTTAGCTAGCTGGTTTCCAGGAAAATTACCTAACTAGGGTAGTTGAGCCTGAATTCATGGTCTATCTTTCATTCCCTCTCATTTTCTCTCTTTTTCACGTGTCCACCGCTCACACACAGCAGCCGGAAATGACACACTGAAGTGAGTCACCAATGCAGCTGTGAGTCACCCTATAATTGGGGAAAGTTCTATCCTGCTAGGTCGTGCATCCCTTTGCACTCCTGGTCCTAAATACATTGGAAAATTTAAAAATCTCTCTGTCCTCACTCTAGTCTCGCCCACCACATCCTTTTGGTCCCTAAGGAGGGAAGTTGGGGTAATCTTGGCAGTGGTCCTAATCCATCAAGTGGAAAGGAAAGAAGAGTAACAGGTTCAGGCAGCCACAAGGTGGCAGTATGGGCCCCTCACGCTTGCCGCCCAGTGGGGTATGGCAGCTAAGTGACCAGACTCCTGAGATGCAATCACATAGATCACAAAGGAACACTCTAAGCAAGTTTAAATAATATGCTTTTTTTAATAGTCCTCTTTCTCTCTAACAAGCACACAAGAAAGTGATAAATATTCAAGCACACCTCTGTCATCCTTCCCTCCCCACTAGGAGATTGGAGCCAAGAGCCAGGCACACCTTCTTCCTCTATTCCTGCAAAATCAAGTTTGTGGGAAGCAGAAACCTGCTTCTATAAGTAAACAAGTCACCTACACTCCGAAATAAGAGATGCTCACTGTTTCTGGGGAAGGAGACAGCCAGGCCAGGGTGAGACTCTACAACTGGTAGGCAGTTGCTCTGCCATTCCATAGCACCTCTGCGCTGGAGAAGGATGGATCTTGCAAAGAAATGGTGTTTTCTTCCATTGGTCTCTGGCCTGACATTGGCCTCCTCAGCAGTGGCAGACAGTGCAAGAGTGCAGGCAACGTGACTGGAACACAGTTTCTCCTGTAAGCCTTGCGGTGCCATCCGGCCAGAGCCTCAGGCGATCCAGATCTGAAGACCCAAAAGAGCAGAAACAGCTGCACACATGGCTCTGAGAGTTTTACAGTCAGATTTGGAGAACTTCAGGAAGCAATGCTTCAGAGGTCCCTGCCAGCGTCTCACTGGGGAGTTTTATTGAAAGGTCCCCTTTCTCTCCCTGGGAGAGGCTGAGGTCTAAAAGGCAGATTTACCATTAAAAAAAAAAAAGCGAGTATCTTCTCTCTTTCCAGAAAGATTAATTAAAAGTTCTTTTCTTCGCAGTTTCTTCTTCTCCGATACATCTCCAGTTCTGTCCCAGTTGAGAACTTCTTTTTTCATGGTCAGGGTTCCATCACTTGGCCCATGAAAAGAACTGTTCCTAAGGATGGAAGAATCGTGGGAAATGAGAATTGGAAGGATGGGCAGAGCTCACCAAGCATGAAGTTAAGAGTGAACTAAGGTGAATGAGATGTCTGCAGTCACAGCTGCTTTAGTGACTAAGTTAGGACTGGGGTCCTAGCACAGCACTCTATCTATGAAAGAGCAATGCCTTTGAGGAGGGAAGAGGAACAGAGTTATGGATTCTTTGCCTCGAGTTCCTGGGTAAGAGGATGTCTACACTTGTCTGGACCAGTGCCTGAAATGGTGGAGCATTGTGGCCTCGGGCTCACCTGTGGGGTTGTGCCGCACCACAAAGAGGAAGGGTC
>PVJN01011269.1:0-54466 GCA_004026805.1 Lasiurus borealis
AGGCTCCACACTGCCACAGGGACAGGCTCCACACTGCCACAGGGCAGGCTCCTCACTGCCACAGGGCAGGCTCCTCACTGCCACAGGACAGGCTCCACACTGCCACAGGGCAGGCTCCACACTGCCACAGGGCAGGCGCCAGTTAAAGGTGGGACCAGCCAGGCCAGGACAGGATGACGATGAAGTCTGGTACTGTTCTCACATAGGGGCTCCTGCAAAGCTCCCCCTTGTGTGCACGTGAGCCCCCGCCCGCTTGCACAGGAGCACAGCCCCGCGTGCCACCCGAACCCGCCCACGGCGCCAGGGACGGCCACCGGAACCCGAGACACAATACCCACCCTGGGAAGGCGGCGGCCCCGGGGCCCGGGACGCGGACCGGCTTGGCCTGGCGGGCAGGGCGGGCAGGGGGCTGTCGGATATTGTGGGCGACTGGCAGGGGCTGGTCCGCGGGGAGGCGCCGGGGGACGCGCCGAGGCCGGAGCCCGGGCACGGCTGCAGGTGCTGGGGAAGAGCCTCCTCCACCTCGGCGCTGTAGTCCTCCACGTCCCCTGGGGAGACAAGAGCAGGTCACGGCCGGCCGGACTCCCTCAGCCGTGTGCTCGCCAGCTTGGTTTAAGGGGTCAAGTGCACAAAAGAAACGCTGCTGTGACACGGAACCATGCATGGGTCACGCACGTAAGCACACATAGAAACCTGTGGGTACGGAACGAGAATCGGCACAAACACCGGGACAGAAAACCCATCTCAGAGCCATAGGCCGTGGGGACCAGACTTGGACTGGGCTGGCCTGGGCTCCCACGTTCCCCCGGGCAGATGACCATCTACTGCTGTCCCTCCAGCTTCCCACTGCGTCCCCTCCGGGCCCCGCCCAGGTCGCCTCCCGCAGCCTCCTCACTGCTGGGCACTCCCAATGCACCCCCCCCCACACGGGCTCCCTGCTTTAACGGAACTGGTTCTCCGGCCCCGAGTCTCTGACCTCAGGGCTGCCAGGGGGCAGGGCGTCCCTTGCAACCTCACTCGAGCGGCAGAGCACAGGTCCTCACGGACTAAAGGCTTTTCTCTGCGCTCTGCCATCGCAAATTACTTCCCACCCTCCACCTCGCCGCTGCCGCCATCTCCCCCCCTTCCCTCCCCACTGGGCCCACGCAGGGGAACTGGCAGAGAGCAGCAGTGTGCGTGACATCTTCCGGGAGAGTCAGAGGCCACGTGGACAACCCTCCAGCCACCTAAACACCCGGGTCTTGTCCTTCCTCACCCACAGACACTCTCCTCCACTCCAAACACACCCCCCCCCCACAGCCCTGCACTCCCTCTGAAATTACAGACTCCTCACACCTCCTCCAACCGCCACCTCCAGCTTCTCATCTCCCCATCTCTCTCCTTTTATTTTTTAATCCTCCCCAAGGATAATTTCCCACTGATTTCTAGAGAGAATGGAAATGAGAGGGAGAGAGAAGCATCAATGTGAGAGACACACATCAACTGGTTGCCTCCTGCACACGCGCCAGTGGTCTGGGCTGGGGATGAAGCCTGCGACTGAGGTAGGTGCCCGTGACCAGAACCGAACCAGCCAGGCAGCCCAACCAGTTAGGGCGGAGCCCAACGTCTTTAAGGAGCATCTGTGACCCTGCACGCCCTCCGCCACCCACACTGCACTCCCAGACTGGCTGCACCCCCGTGGCTCTCAGGAAGGCCGCCAGCCCCTCTATTTGCTTCAGGGACAAGCTGCCGCCTCCTCGCCTCCGCTCTGCGACACAGGACACACTGACCACTCCCTCTGGTGGCCACCACTTTCCCTCGGCTCTGACGTTTCTAGAGGTTTCTCTGCTTCTCCTTTCGGGGCAGCCCTCTCGGCCTGCACGCGGCTCCAGGCCAGCTCTCCCCACCTCCGTGGTCCCTGCAGCCGAGAAGCACGCGAGCACGTGACCGCGAACCAACCTTCCAGGTCGAAGTCTGCCGCCACCTCCGCGTCCTCGCCCAGCAGCGTGGAGCTGGTGGACGCGGGCAGCGGGACGTTAATCTTCTCCAGGTTTATCTCCTCCTCCAAGTGCTTGATCCAGTCCGGGCTTTTCAGAGTGATGGTGACCGTCCGGCCCAGGAACTGAGTGGGAGACATAGACGGCCGTGATTGGCAGGGACAGGGGCTCTCGGAATCCAGTGGCTGCCTGGCCACCCAGCGTGACCAGACCAAGGCCGCTCCACACAGGCTGCCTCCCCAGGACCCAGCAGTGCCCTCTGCGGAGGCCAGCGTCTCCCCCGGGTGGAGGTTCACCCCACTGGCTGCAGAGCTGGCGCTCCCTCTGGCTTGGACCCACACGCTAACTGCCCGTCCTGGAGACACAGCCTCAGAAAAGACAGGAGCAAACCGCCTCCTGCTCGAACGAGGTCTGAGTTCCAGAGGAGGGCGAGCCATTACCGGCGCTCCACAAACACCGTTTGGCGAAACCTTGAGACCCTTAAGGGACCTACGCTGGATACTTTGTAAGGTAGAACACAGGTGACAGACCCGAGGTGAGGGACAGAGGTGGAAGGGGGGACAGGGAGAGCTGAAAGGGGGGACGAAAAAATTAAGTTGTCAGGCACAGGCAAAAGGAAAATCAGAAAGGGAAGAAAAGTTGACAAGAAATGCCAACCCAGAAGCCGCTCTTAACATCGTGTGGACGAGAAAGGTTTTAGGAGACAAGCGGTGAGTGGCATTTAAAAGTCAGGAGCGCCCAGATGGCGAGGACACGGCGGTCAGCAGACGCCCACAGCGGGGGCTGCGACGGTGACGCCCAGGGGTCAGCGGCTCAGACGGCACAGCTCCGCTCCGCAGCGAGGACGGCACCCGCCGCCGGGGATGACGTGCTCCCTCTGGGCTTCCAGGTGCCGCAGTGAAGCGCGTCCCGGGGTGTGTGACTCACTGTCGCACGAGTGTGTTCGTGTGTGCATGTGAGTGTGCATGTGTGTATATGTGTAGTGTGTGTGTGTGTAGTGTGTGTGTGTGTGAGTGTGTGTGAGTGTGTGTGTGTGTGCGTGTGTGTATATGTGTAGTATGTGTGTGAGTGTGAGTGTGTGTGTGAGTGTGCATGTGTGTATATGTGTAGTGTGTGTGTGTGAGTGTGCATGTGTGTATATGTGTAGTGTGTGTGTGTGAGTGTGAGTGTGTGTGTGTGGGCATGCTCTCTCCAAGGAAGCGGAAGCAATGGCAGGAAGGAAGCTGGGGAAATGTGCGTGAAGTTGCCCCAGGGGAGAGGCCCCGCTTGGGTTTCGTCCATCCCACCAGGGAGCAGGCCCTGGGACAGGCGTGTTTGTCCAGAGGCACTCCGGGAAATGGAGACAGTAAACTCTCCAGGCACTGACACACACCCCACAATCAATGCCAAATCACAGGGAGCAACATCGCCGCTAATTAAAGACTTCTAAAACGGCTCCACGGGAGGAGCAATCACCTAGCGGCATTGTTATTACTTTTTATTACACTTGACATTCACCAGGACAGTAGTTTCAGGGTACCACACAGAGGTTAGGTCTTTTATACCGTACGAAGTGACCACAAGTCCAGCACCCACCCGGCACCAGGCAGTTAGCGTAACAGTGCTGACTGCGTTCTCTACGGGGGTCACCGTCCCTGTGCCTGAAGGGGCCTGTGCCACTATCGCAGCCAACCCTGCACGTTCCTAGGAAGCATGAGCACCTTCTTGTTTTCTGGTCAATAAAGTGTTTTATTCGTTTAACAGACATCTCTCCCACTCTAGAGATGAGCCAGAATATCTAATTCAAATTTATGAATCTAAAAACAATTAAAAACAGCTGAAACCGGTTTGGCTCAGTGGATGGAGCGACGGTCTGCAGACTGAAAGGTTCTGGGTTCGATTCCGGTCAAGGGCATGGACCTTGCTTGCGGGCACATCCCCAGTGGGGGGTGTGCAGGAGGCGGCTGATCGATGTCTCTCCCTCATTGATGTTTCTAACTCTCTATTCCTCTCCCTTCCTCTCTGTGAAAAATCAATAAAATATTTAAAAAAAACACCAACTCTAAAAACCATTAAAATCAAATGAGATGGTAAACATGGTTTCTTCTTAACCTCTATCCCTGGTCAGGATCTCTCGGGACAGACCAGAGTAACCCTGAAGCAGCCAGGCGCCTAGTCTCAGCAATAAGGCCCTTCCCCCTCCGGGATGGAGCACGTTGAGATGGCCGGGCTGCGTCTGCACGAGAACACACCGCGGTCACTCGCCCGGGGAAGGTGGGGCCGGCGGCGCCGCTTACCTCTTTGCCACTGAGGCTCAGGACGCTGAGGGCGGAGCTGCCTTCCAGGAAGGTCACCCACATTTTGTCCTCCACAAACCTGGGGGGAGAGAGCGGGGACAGTGACACCGCCGGCCGGGGACACCACCAGCCTGGGGACCAGGGGGTGAGGATGGAGGACCAGTGGGGGGGGGGGGAGCGCGCGGCGGGCGGGGACCGGCAGGGGGCGCTCCTCCGCGGAGAAGGCGGGCAGCGGGCGGCCCGGCTGCCTCGGAAGGACAGGCCACCCACGGGCCTCGCACCCGATGAGAACGAGAATGACGTCGTGACCCTCGCACCTGATGAGAATGACCTCGCCGAAGCCCGCGAAGCGCTGCAGGAGCGCGTCGATCAGCGCGTCGTCGAAGAAGCCGCCGTCGGGCCCCGCGCTCTGGACCGAGACCAGCACCGTGGCGTCGGGCGGGCCCTGCTCGGCCAGCACCGCGCGGTACACGCTCTGCCGCTCCTCGGCCTCCACCTCGAAGATGTCGATGTCGATGAGGGCGACCACGGGCCTGGGCGGAGGGGGAGGCGGGGTCAGGGCCGGTGGGGAGGGTTAGGGGGACGCGCCGCCCTCGGGCCCCCGGGCCAGCGGGCACCTGTGGTCCGAGGTCTTCAGCTCGGCGCGCCCGTAGTGCAGCAGCGTGCCCGGCGTCCACGTGTACAGGAGCTTGCTGCCGTCCTGGAAGCTGGCGTTCAGGAGGTCCAGGTCCTCCGCTGGTGGCAACAGGAGGGAGAGGGCGTGAGCGACCAGCGTGCATGCCTCTCAGGCCGCCGCGCACGTGCACCCACTGCCTCTCAGACCGCCAAGCACTCACACTCGCCAACAGGCCCCCACGCATGTGCACCTGCTGCCTCTCAGGCCCCACACATGCGCATTCATGACCAGGCCGCAGGTCTGCACACCCTCCAGTCAGAAAGGCTTCCGGGGAGGTTAGTTTTGCGTTTGCTTCTCAGGAAGTGAGAGGCTCCCCCGGAGCTGCCTGCGGGCCTGTGCGCAGGCCGGGCTGCGGAAAGGACTCCCAGCAGCAGCAGCAGCTCCGCACACGTGCGGACAGACGCCTGTCGCATGTCAGAACCTCGGCTGCCGGCCATTAACGTGTCACAGTGTTTTCTCGCTTCCCTTTGCATGGAATAACGTCCCCGAGACAGACTGAAACGTCCCATGTCGTTAAAGGCCAATCGGGGAATATGTGAAAAATCTGTTTCACATTTGCCGTTATCGAGTCTCTCCTAGACACCCTTTGCTAACAGTGAAGGGCAAAGGGGTCAAACGTGTGGTGACGGAAGACTGACTGCGGGTGGGGGGCACCCAGGCGATACACAGACCACGCACCATGGAGATGGACACCTGAAACCTGCATGAGCTTATTGACCACCGCCACCCCAATAGATGGAATTAAAAACAGAGAACATTAGAAAAGCAAAAATCAACCGATCCATCTGTAAGAAGCCTCTCTTCTGACACTCACCCTCTTCCCTCCCTCCCGCCCAGAATCTGCACGACGCGGTGACACGAGGAGCCGCTTCCCGACCTGATCGATCGAAAGGCCACTTCCTGCGCCTCCAGAGGACGCGGTCTGTCCACGCGGGGGTGCGGCACTTTTCGCTGGTGTCATAGTCTTCAGAAAACAAATCATATTTATATGTCGGAGCAAAGGTTACTTTTCCTTCTAAAAATCCTCTAAAAATCTACAATAAACATACACAAAGTAGGTTATTATGTACAAAGTGAGCTGCTTACAAAGCAAAACATTTTCACAAACAGCCATTCACTACGTCTGAGGGCTGAGGCCTGGCGACATCGGGTGCGCGGATAAGCACGTCCGACGAGCGGACACAGCGCGGGGGACCTGGCCCGTGGCCTCCCTCGCCTAGCTGGCCTCGCACTAAGGGGCACAGCGCTGTCACGCCGGGAAGTCATTTGGTCTGATTGTCTGATTCTCAATGAGGACCCGGGGCCCCACACAGGCAAGTGGTGCCCAAGTGCTGGAGTGCAGGTCTCACCCCCACTGCAGTGGTCACCCACCTCTCGGACCTCACGGCCCCAGTGGTCCACAGACTGCTGCCCATGAAGGCACAGAGCAAGTGGCCATAATGGCCTCCACCCTGAAAAAACTTTAAGGAATTCTCCCAAAACGCTGTGGTCACACGTTTTAAGAAATACGTTTCCAAAAGGCAGATGAGCCCAGCCGGTGTGGCTCAGTGGTTGAGCGCCGATATATGAACCGGGAGGAGACAGGCCCGAGGTGTGGGCTCCATCCCCAGCTGGGACATGCCGGAGACAGACCATCAATGCCTCTCTCATCACTGATGTTCCTATCGCTCTCGCCCTCTCCCTTCTCCTCTGAAACCAATAAAAGATATCTTTTTAAAGAGGGAGATATGTATAGTCTTTTTAAAAGTTAACCTTCCAGAGACACAATCTACCTTTCTTCCGGGGAATTAATGTGGGTTTTCCTCTCTTCTTTTCAAGGGAGGGCAGTCTGTACCCCTTAGGCTACAGCCTATGTTTACTAAGTGGAAGGAGAACCCACGGGACTGGCCAGGCAGCACTTGGGTTAAGGAGAGCGCGCCGCAGAGCCACGCCCCCTCTCAGCGCGGTCCTCCCCGGGACTCACCTGCCCCGCGTTCTTCTGGCTGATCAGCTGGTCGCCCGCGATGAGGGCGTCCCAGTTCTGCTGCCTGATGAGCTCCTTCACTTCCTCGTTCGGGAGGTCGATGCGGTAGTTGAAATCGCCGCACCAGAACACGTAGTCGTGGGAAAAGAGCATCCTTCCCTGGAGCCAGGATGAGGTCAAAGTCAGGGCTCACCCCCAAAGGCTGGTGGCCATTTCCTGCCCCCGCGCTCGCCACGCTCATCCGGCCTGCCCGACAGCGGGAACACGCGGCCTGTCTGCGTAGGCGAGCACTGCCGGCATTTCTGGGCGCGGTCTGAAACCCGAGAAGCTGCGCGAGAGCCGGGCCCCATCTTAGAGAGGCGGGGCAGCTCACCATGGGGAAGCTCAGCTTCCGCACGATCTCCCCGAAGTCCTCGTTCCGCTCCTTGACCTGGGACTGCCCGGCGGCGAAGTGGCTGCAGACGAAGCAGAGGCTGGTCGTGTGGAACAGCATGCGGATGGCCACCGCTCCCTTGTTGCCAGTGGCGCCTCCCATTCCCGTCTTCACAGTATCCACGGCGACATCCCTGGGACACAAAGAATCCGGAATCAAAGATGCGACCCGGACGGGTGCCCGCACGCACGGGACACCAGGAGGTGTGTCACACCATTACGTGGCGGGGGAGGGCGAGGGGGTGACTGGGCACCGCTGCCGCACACGCCCCGGGACAGGCGCGGGAGGAGCCTCGGAGGACCCACCTGATGAAGGGCGCGTGCTGGGGGCGGATGAAGACGAACAGGCAGACGCCCACCAGCTGCTCGGAGGCCAGCAGCACGTACTTGTTGTCCCGGGAGATGGTCTTCTGCAGCTCGGCGGCCCAGAGCTTCTGGTTCGTGGTGCTGCGGGGCGGGGCAAGGCGTGCACAGGGGCGCTGCTTCGTAAGACAGCGTCAATAGCCCCTGACAGCTTATACCCACACTCACATTTTTAAAAATGTCTTTATTGTTTTTAGAGAGAGAGAAAGAAACATCATCGATCGGCTGCCTCCTGCACACCCCTACTGGGGATGGAGCCCTCAAGCCGGGCCTGTGCCCTGACCAGGAATCGAACCAGTGACCCCTTGGTTCATGGGTGGATGTTCAGCCACCGAGCCACGCCGCTGAGGCTGAAATATTGTCTTCTTACAAGGTCCAATCCAAGCCCACACACTCATACCATACGATTCCACCATACGTTTATTCTGGAACCTTCTAAAAAGCTATCTCCAATGGCACTTGCTCAGCTGTAAAAGCAGGCGCACTGGTTACCATAAGGCAGCTGAGCTCTGGGTTTCTCTCAGATAACTTGCATTGGTCATGAGGCCTCAGAGGAGAATTCGCCACGTGTGGTCTGGGCGCATCCCGGGGTCCCTGAACTACCCTGCTTGCTGAGTTCTGGTGGAGCCTCAGAGGAGAAACCATTGCAAGAGGCTGTTAAAATATGTCCATTCCCAACTGCAGACTCAGTAAGTTTCTCATGGAGTTCAACCCAAACAACGCACAACAGCTCCCGAGAAAGGAAGCGGAGGAGCCGGCTACCTTAAGGCAGCTGTGAAAGGGATTTCTAAAAATTCGTTAAGATCTTCAAAGTTTGCCGAGACCGGTGTGGCTCAGTGGACAGCGCGTCGGCCTGCGGACTGAAGGGTCCCAGGTTCGATTCCGGTCAAGGGGATGAATCTTGGTTGCGAGCACATCCCCAGTAGGGGACGTGCAAGAGGCGGCTGATCGATGTCTCTCTCTCATCAATGTTTCTGACTCTCTGTCCCTCTCCTCTCTAAAAAAATCAATAAAATATATTTTTTAAAAAATTAATGAAAGATCTTCAACATTCTTCAGTGTAGAAAAGATCCTGATACCACGTCTGAGAACTGCTCTGTTCCAGTTTAAAGGGACCTTCACTCATTTCCTCCCAACCTCTGCACACAAACACTGCTGACTTCTCTGCCCCCGTGCCGGCCCCGGAAGTCGGTACTGCCTGCTGGCTTACCTCGCATTCACGATGTTTCCCGCATTCAGCTCCACCATCTCCTCAAACCCAATCGCAAATATGTCTGTCGGCTTACTTCTTCTCTCTGCAATGACGCATCAAGAAAGACCAGTGCAATGCAGCCTCAGTCAGACGGCACCCCTGCCGCCAGCCCCCCCACAACTGGGATCAACACCGGATCTCACAAGACCCACGTTGGGGTTGCCAGTTTAACCACATTCAAACTGAGGACCAACCCAGGAGGGGACATGACTGACTTTGCTCTCTGTTCAGGGGTCTTAGCGTTGCTTCTTTCAGACGGTTATTCTGGGAGACCCATAAGTGCTTTCCCAGACCATCTGGAAAGAATTCTTGCTCCAGTTCGCACCACGGGCAGCGGAGAAACCAGCCCTCTCACAGGCTAACGTGAACCAGCACTGGAGGGGAGGGGGTTTAGAAAAGGCTCAGACAAGCGGCTGAGAAACTGCAAATGCGAGGTAGTGGTTGGGAGAGATTTTTGAAAACTGCAAGCTGGCCCTTGTGCGGTCCAGAAAGTAAAAAGCTGCAAGCACAGAGGACGGGGCTTTTGATGGGTCTGATCTGTAAAATGCTGGGCTTCCAACTTCCGACGCACGCGCCCTCTCCACGCCACGCACGCTGAGGAGCGCTCCCTCGGGGCCGGCGAAGGCACCAGCGAGAGAGGGGGAGCAGATGCCCACGCGCCCTCTCCACGCCACGCACGCTGAGGAGCGCTCCCTCGGGGCCGGCGAAGGCACCGGCGGGAGGGGGAGCAGACGCCACGCGGGAAAGGCCCACCTTGGAACTCCTGGATGCCGGCCAGCCTGGGCGCGTCGAGCAGCCAGTCGGTGAGCGTCTGGTTCTTGAAGGCGATGCTGCGGAACTGCTTCCCGCCGTTGACGTTCCAGGTGCCCACGCACACGCGGACCCGCTTGGGCTTGGAGTACTTGTAGAAGCTCTCGCACATGCTCTTCAGCACTTTAGAGGAGGCTGGTCGGAGACAAAAGGCAGAGTCGTGACCGCGTTAAAACGGCGACGACACGGGCCGGCACGCACAAGCACCACGGAAACGAGCACGAAGCACGGAGGCACATGCAGAGGCGGAGAGCGGCCCGGCACCGAGCCCGGCCCCGCCATCCACCCACACCGCTCCAAGGCCTCCGCGGGGCGCGGGAGCCGGGCGAGAACAGCTACGGGAGCCACTGCAGCCACACACCATGCGGAGCCAACGCTGCTTCTTGATAAAACGCTACGTGGCGTTTCTGAGGCACAAACTAGAGACAGGACATTGTTCAGAAGAACAGCAACTGACCTTCACGTACTAGGAACTTCCACTCAAAGGCTGGGAAATGTACGTTTACTTTCTCCCCAGACAACAGTTAAGGACATTACGTGTAGGATTCCCGCGACTGACAGGTGGATGCAGGATTAGGGCCCCCTGGACGACAAGCAGGGGTCGCGATGCAGCCACTGACAAAGGCTGCCCGTCTTGCCCGAGTGGAAGCGGCTTCCTTGAACCACGTGCCTTGCCTTGTGCCCTCACCTGCTCCCCAGCCCCCGTCACTCCTGCTCAGCCAGTCCCTCCTGCTGTCTCAGGCCCGCTCCTGCCGCAGGGCCTTTGCACTGGCTGCCTCCACCGCCTGCCACGCTCCTCTGTCCCTCCCTGCAGGTCTCCATTTTGCAGGGAGGCGCCTCATTCAAATCTGTATTCCGTGCGGAAGCTCCCCCGCCCTCCCCTTGCTTTTTCTCTATAGCCATTTCCCCCAACCACGTGCTTTCTTTGTTCATCTGTGACTGTCTGTCTCTCTTCACCAGAACGGAAGCTCCAGGAGGGCGGGGATGCTGGCCCACTGCACTACCTTAGTGACCAAAGCCCTGGTGCAGAGGAAGTGCTCAACAGATCACGGGGAGTGAATGAATGAATGAATGAATGCCCCACACGCCGAAACCCCCGGTCTCTCGCCCTATTTCCCTTCCTTTAAAGCGCACTTCCTGTCGGCTAAGTTCAAGTCTCGGCACTTAGAGGGGATGGACCTGTAAGAGGCCCCCACCTACAAGAGAGGTGATGCACTCAGCTGGCAGCACTGGGTCACAGGAAAAGAAAACCAGGTTCTCGCCTTTCACCACATGACACTGTTCTGTTCTATTATTTATTTTATGACACCAAGACCCGCAGTTTTGTGGCAGAAGAGGGAAGTTACAGGTCAGTGCATCTCTGATCCAGGGGCTGATTTCCCGCCCTCTTGCTGCCTGAGCTGAGTGCTTATTGCCTGGGCTGAGTGCTTGCCGCCTGGGCTGAGTGCTTATTGCCTGGGCTGAGTGCTTGCCGGCTGGGCTGAGTGCTTGCTGCCTGGGCTGAGTGCTTGCCGGCTGGGCTGAGTGCTTGCCGCCGGGGCTGAGTGCTTGCCGCCTGGGCTGAGTGCTTGCCGCCGGGGCTGAGTGCTTGCCGCCGGGGCTGAGTGCTTGCGCAGAGGCACTGGGGTGCAGAAAGCAGACGGGGTGCAGAAAGCAGGCGGGGTGCTCCGGCTGCTGCTCCAGTGCTGGGAGCTGGCTGACCCAGACAAAGGCTCTCTAGTCTATACAGCTGTCACTGCCACGGTCACTCCTTGGAAAACAGCGCCTGCCACCCTCTCTGTGTCTCCACACCCCCCGCCATGGCCTTGCTGCTGAAAACCATCAGCCAGAAGGGAGTGTGGGAGCAGAAACGTGTCGCCACATGGTATGAACTCACCGTCGGCTTATAAACGGGACGCAATGTTTTAGAAAACCCCAGCCTTTCCTCCGCCGGCCGGCCACAACCCGAACGAGTCCCTGCTCAAGCGATGTCCGCCCGCAGCACCACGCGGTCACCGGCCAGCGCCCTCAGGACGGAGCCCAGAGATGGGGCGTGTGCTCGCCCTCCATCCTTTCAAGAACAACACCGACGCCTCCGAAGCTCTCGGCACAACCCGCCGAACAAGCCCTGTGACCCCGGATCCGCAGTGCGGGGAGAGGTGTCTTTCCACCCCATTCCGGGCAGAGGTCAGCTTTGTTCCCTCACCACCGACATGAGTTAAAGGCAAGATCACACACTCTTACAGGAAACCAAGCATGGAATTGCTATGACCAGGAGAGGCAAGAAGAGAACCACTGTTCGGTCTTACATGCTCAACGCCCCCAGCTCTGTGGCCACCGCGATGCTTTAACAGACCACGTGAGTTTGGGTCTCACCCAGAAAACGTCTCATCCCCGGGGAGGAGTGAGCCAACGCCTTTTCAAATGTTGTGAGTGAGAAACACTGCTGAGCATCACAGATATCCTAGACAGCACTCTGGAACCAACCCCCAATGTCCCCCGGGTCCCCACCAGCGCCCCGAGAGCGAAGGCACGCAGCAATGTCCGCTCAGTGAGGTATCGAGTGACAGGAAACGAGGTGAGCTCTATTAACTGGAGTTCAGCAGTGGCTACAGGACGGCAGAGCTTTCTAAAAGAAGTTACCGTGTTTTCCGGCGTAGAAGACGACTTTTTAACCCAGGGACATCTTCTCTAAAGTCTGGGTCGCCATATACGCCGGGTGTCGTCTTATAGAATGAGTGTATCCCAAACTCTATATTTTAACTGGAAAAGCTGGGGGTCGTCTTATACGCTGGAAAATACGGTACTGTTTTCTCAAATCTGCCCTCTTTGTCCTCAGGTTAAAATGAGGTGTCCATTGGCTGCCAGAATCTGAGGGGGAGAGAGCAAGTTTCCAGGACGTGGCTTTGTTTACAGTATGACCCTTAGGAAAAGAAAGACACAGAGCTTTATGTCGAGGGTTCTGTACTGTACCTGACTGCAAGGTCTGCTCAGAAACTATGGAGGCATGCGGAGGAAAACAAAGGTCGTTAGTAAACAGCAAGGCAGGGCACACCCAGAGGGCACGACACCGTTCGCAGGCGGCGCCTTCTTTCAAGCCAGCGATGACCCATTTCAAGCCAATGATGACCCATTTCCTCGGGGGCTGCAGGCTCAGAAACCAATATGAGTAACAGCCGAAGCAAGCTGTCCGCACCGAGGGGAATGTACAGCGACTCTGTTGGGTGCAGGGCCCGCATCTTAGGCTGCTTCTGCGTGCGTGTGCATGTGTGTGTCTGAGTGCGTATGTTTGTGTGTGTGTGTGTGTCTAGTGTAGGTGTGTGTGTGTGTGAGTCTGAGTGCATGTGTGTTGTGTGAGTGTACATATGTGCACATGCATGTGGATGAGAACATGCACCTGAAGCCTGAGAGGCTGGAGGATCCTGAGCATGGGAAGATGCTTAGAATTCTTTCTGGGCCTCACCAATTGACAAGCTCAATCAAGTCAGTTATAAAAACACACGCATTCCACAAAAGCCACCGTGCTGTGCTAAACTGTGCAAGGTCCCGGCTCAGGGTTACAGGAAAAAGGGGTCGGGGCAAAAACAATCGCTTTGGCGGTGACGGACCCCAAAAGGCAGGAGCCTAATGAAGACACAGCACAGTTTCACACGTGTTCACTGGGCCAGGGGTGCCTGAGCCTCCTTCATTATGACCCACGTCAGCCTCGGCAGGCTGCAGCCCGAGTCACAGGTGTCAGAGGCAGTGATGGCGTGGCTCTCAGCACAGCTGGGCACCGAGGCAGAGGGGTGAGGGTGTGTGCACAGGTATATGTATGTATTCTTAAAAAAAAAAAAGTTTTATCAATTTTGAGAGAGGACAGGAGAGGGGGAGAGAGAGACACCGATGAGAGAGAATCATTGAGCGGGCAACCTCATGTTGCAAAGATTGATACTCAACCACAGGCCACCCCGGGGGGGCTGCATGTATGAGCTTTACACTCTACTCATCTTGCTCCTGCCGGCAGCTTCCTGTATGTGCCTGTCCTACTGCCAGCAAAATCACGCAGAAACCAATGCGGACCGGGCATGCACACAAAATATTCCTAAGCTGCCATCCGCCTCAGGACAAGCGCTGCGGCAGAGCTGGGCTTGTTTTAAGGCATATTTTACCCACGGGAAATGGGCAGGAAACTAAGCTGGTAAGTCCGTCTAGGAAATTTGGGGTCCCTTGCTTCTTTCCTTTCCTTCGCTGCTTATTTCGATGTTCTGAGCGATGCTTCGCATCCGGGGCGGCCCAGAGGCGCACAGGGGCAGGGGTGGAAGGATGCAAGCAGCTAAGTCTCTACCGCTGGAAGCAAGAAGGAAGCTTGACGTTAAAAGCGGAGGTCGAGCAGGTTTTTTAAAAAGAGGTTTCTTATTGATTTTAGAGGGAGAGGAAGGGAAAGGAAGAGAGAGAGGTGTGAGAGGCATCAGATCCACTGGCTGCTTCCTGCACCTACTGGGTATTGAGACCAAAACCCGGGCATGTGCCTTGACTGGGAACCGAACCAGCAACCTTTGGTGCACATGATACCACTGCAGAGCCCGAGGAGCTGATGGTGGTGAGCGACCTCCGCCATGAAGGAGTCTAAAGAGCCTGCAGGAAGCCCCTGACCATCATTACCCCAGAGGACAGTGCCTGGGAGGGACACTCTCCCACCGGAGCAGGGAAACGGGAAGGTTTGGTGTCGAGATAACAGGAAATAAAAACGCTGAGTGCTAAAAAGTCAAAACAGAAAAAAACAGAGTAAGGAAGTCTAATGTATTACGTTTTAAAATGAATGCTGAGTTTTCCCTATGATACCACTTAATATACGTTCCTGATATGAGCTCAAGTTCTTGTGGTTTAAATTAAAGGCACAATAAAGGATAGCCGTATGTTTATGTTAAATGTTGAAATTGGAAATAGTGGTGTCCAATAATAAGCAACATTTTAAATTGTTAGTTAATATGATTTAGTATTTCTTCAAGCAATAGCAAGGAAAAGGTAAGACTAAGTTATAGAAACTTTTGGATGGTGACTAGCAAACTATCCAAAATAGG
Source organism: Lasiurus borealis (assembly GCA_004026805.1). Taxonomy (NCBI): domain Eukaryota; kingdom Metazoa; phylum Chordata; class Mammalia; order Chiroptera; family Vespertilionidae; genus Lasiurus; species Lasiurus borealis. Next base: position 14,791 of record PVJN01011269.1, read on the forward strand.
ATATAGGTCCTGATTTTTTCAGTAAAGCATTTGTTTGCTACATAACTAGGCTATTGAATGCTCTACTAGCTCCGTGGTCGGCAAATTGTGTCTTGAGAGCCACATGCGGATCTTTGGCCCCTAGAGGGTGGCTCTTCCACAAAATACCACGGCCTGGGCAAGTCTGTTTTGAAGAAGTGGCGTTAGAAGAAGTTTTAAAAATTTGGCTCTCAGAAGAAATTTCAGTTGTTGTACTGTCGCTATGTGGCTGCTGACTAATGAGTTTGTCGATCACTGTCCTAGCTGAATGTTCTAGGAAACCCTGCCTTTTACAGTTAGTGCACTTAAACCCTTCACCCTCCATCACTACCTGTCTATCAGAGGAAACACGCCTGGGCCTCAGTTTATGGCTTAATAACACCTCTGATCCCGGGCCGGTGTGACTCCGTGGGTGAGCGCTGACCTATGAACCAGGAGGTCACAGTTCGATTTCTTGTCAGGGCACATGCTTGGATTGAGGGCTCAATCCCCAGTGTGGGGCGTGCAAGACGCAGCCGATGGGTGATTCTCTCTCATTGTTCATGTTTCTAACTCTCTCCCTCTCCCTTCCTCCCTCTCTAAAAATCAATAAAAACACATTAAAAGAAAAAATCTGTTTAAAAAAATCCTGTTGATAGAAAATCTTTCCAAATTTACTTTCATCAACTCAATCTAAAAGTTACTTATGTGAATAAGCTTACAGTTATCTCGTGGACTTTCAGAAGGAATATAAGGAACATGGAGTAGGTAGAATATAAAGTAAGTACGCATACCACGCAAACTTCCAGTGGTTAAAAGTGCTCGCGCTTTGTCAGCTAAGTCACTATTTAGAGTGTTTCCCAGGAGCAAAACGTCAATGGCCTCTTGCTTGGAGCTGTCAAAGAAGTTATTCTGAATCGTCCTAGTGACAGAGCGAGCACCGTCTTTTAACTTCCCGGCCTGCGGGGAGAAAGGAGCAAGGACTTGCATTCTGATCGCGTCATTTTCACCAGGAGTTCTCTGACACTCAGGGGACATAGCTGTCCTCAAGGAAGGACCTCCTCTTTCTGTTCCGAACAGCGAATCATCACATTAAAATGGCCCGGGACGCACTGCTTCTCTCCCGCTTTGGACCACAGCTCGGCCCAGGGTGGAAGCTCAGGGCCACGGGGCAGCCCTGAGGGCCTGGGCGCTGAGCGTCTCGCACTGTGCGTGGAAGAGTGAGCGCGTGCACGCGGACAGGACCCACTTCCACGTCATCACTGCAGACTCAGGACCGGGGGGAGCAGCAGGCAGAGAGGAAACACTGCACTCACAGGCTCTTATGAAAGCTGCGAAGGGCTTTCATAGAAAACAAAATGGAATCTACTCCCTAGTAACGTCCTTAGTGACAGCTATCACTGAGCAGAAGAAGGAAGGCCTAGTCTAACAAGAATTTTTAAATACAGATTACATTTAAACTACCATCTATATGTAAGGCCACTGTATTACCTGTGTATATGTAACCAACAAAAGTAATACACCTGGACTAACTCCTACAGGAGGAGACTATATAATGTGCAAGGAGCATATACTTACTTAGTATGTCAGTTGCCATAAAGGTTTATTTTGATCTTACAGGTTTTGATAATTGCTTTAAACAAACAAAACTTTTGCCTTTTAGGAAAATAGTTTAGTTTACAATATATTTTCATTCCTTAAAAAAACTAACAGTAATTGAGGCTTAAAATGTGATTCCCTCCCACATAATTTCATACATAAAGGACATTATTGGAAAAGACACTCACCATTCACATTATCAGGCAATTAATCAAAAGGAACCCAGAGAAAGGAAAAGAGAGAAGAGTGCAGAGGTTAGATTTTAGTTCAGTGCAGAATAGTCATTAATATATAAAGTCTCCTGTCCATCAGGTTAGATCAAAGACCACTGACAACACAGGCCACCTCTGTATGTATGTTGTCGTGGTCGCTGCAGAAACAGAAAGGCAAGAGAACATGGAAGAGGATTTTAACCAACAGCGGTAGAGCATCAGGCTGTCATAGCAAGAACTATGTTCTTCATGTAAAATGAATAAATGACAGTTTAACCACTTTAGGCTCAACAACAGGATCACTTGGAAGACAACGCTGAAATGTCAGTGCGTGTGGCGCTGCGACTGGAACAGAAGGCACCGGCAGGCGTGCCGTGACTCCCCGGGAGGAGAGGAGGCAGGGTGGGAAGGAAGGCACGCGGAGAGGAGGGGTGCCTCCAGGAGGTTCACATGCCGCACTGAGGAGGCCGAGTGAGACCTGGGGGTGACCGTCCTTTTTTCTATTCTGAAGTCTGAGGAATCGCAGAGACTTAAACTTCACCCGGGGTCACGAGCCTCAAAATGTCAACATCGTATATAAACTAATGAAAAATACCTCAAGTGTGTTTCCAAAGCCCCTCAATACGGGCCAAACACTAGAGTGGGAAGTAGTGTGTAGGTAATACCAGCAATCAAAATGGAGCAATGAGGCACAGAATGACAGTTAGGTCCACCTCTTACACTTCTTTTGCACATTTTCTTACGTCTCATTTTCAAGGTAAAGTAAAGCATAAAAACACAGCCATTAAGCCCTAATAAGGGTGGGCTCACAGTAGGTGTTGCACAATCTGTCCACTGCGTGTGTTAAGTGTTTATTAAATAGCAGGCACCGTGTCAAGTGCTGGGGACACAAAGCCAAATATGACAGGACCCTTTATTATGGAGACTATGGTTAAAAACATCCTACTTATAATGAAAACTAGAGGCCCGGTGCACAAAGTTCATAATAGTAGAAAATAAAATCGAAACTATTCCCTAGTAACTTCATTAGTGACAGCTATAACTGAGCAGAAGAATGAAGGCCTAGTCTAAATAAAGAAATTTATAAATAAATTTCCACCTGGCCTGCACCCTCTCACAATCTGGGACCCCTCAGACATCCCTCTTGCAATCTGGGACTGCTGGCTCGGAACCGCTTGCCTTCCTGCCTGCCTGCCTGCCTGATTGCCCCTAACCACTCACCTGCCTGCCTGATCACCCCTAACCACTCACCTACCTGCCTGATCACCCCTAACCACTCACCTGCCTGCCTGATCACCTCTAATCACTCTGCCTGCCTGATCACCCCTAACCACTCACCTGCCTGCCTGATCGCCCCTAACAATCTACATATGCCTGAGACACAGCTGACCCCACCAACCTGGGGAACAAACTACCTCCTGCTCACTCAGGGCCACGAAAGGAGGAGGAGCAAAAGAGGAGTAAAGGCACGATAAGGCAGAAATCTAAAGAGGGACCTTGAACACCCTCTTAATTAATAAAGAGGCACTGAAAATCCTTACCAAGAGGGCAGGAGGGCCTTGTTAATGCGACAGAACCACTCACCTTGGCCTTTCCTTCCAGAGCCCCGGTCCCGGCATAGATCTTACTGATGGAGTCACCATTCACCGACCACATGGAGCGGAAAACCTCCTGAAAGCGAGTCACCAACTGGGGCTTCTCAGCCAAGCCGAGGGCTTCCAGCTGCTTTGGCAGGATCTGAAACAGCCAGGAGTGACTTTGTGAGTGTGCTGACACGTTCACTGTGATGTGACTTTGTAAGAACTAGCAGAAGTAAACTGAAAATCTGCAGTGATAGGACTCGTAGGACTGGATTCTACAAGCATAATAGTTTACTAGGCTGTGCTGTTCCCCATTTTTAAAGTAAACACCACATCAATGACACTTACAAGCAACTTAATATTCCCTTATAGTAAGAAGAACAGCTTTCTGGTTAAATTTTATAAAATCATACTAAATTATCCCTATATATTATCCCTATATATCATACTACTTTACCTGGTTCATCTAAAAGAATGAATTATTCAACAGCATGGAGAAGAGCAGAAAAAATACCTAGTTTACCTAAATGTGCATAGAATAACCAAGCGCCTTTAGTTTTTACATCTGGTTTGTACGTTTGGGTAATAAGGCCCAGAGATTATGAGGAAAAAGAGCGGCTCCTGAACTGCCACAAAACAAACACTGCTACTGGCGCTGTGTGCACAGTAGGTGCTGCACAATCTGTCCACTGATTGATCTGTCCATCCAGCCTAGGCATGCAGCGGACAAGAGTCTCTGGCCACCACATCCCGCATCACAGGTCACGTGTGTCAAAAGCCATTGCTCTTTACTCAGGACGAACTGCAGCCTGGAATCGGGCAGAGTGCAAGCAATGCACAGCCCCCTCTGGCTTTTTCTCTATCTGGAGTCCAAGCGCAATGTATGCCTTGAGTTTTCACACAACTCCGTCCTGTTCGGGTTTTCTTTGACCTCATCTATAAGTATGGGTACTACCCATAAATCTCAAGGGATCAAAAACTAAAATCCTATGAAAAAACCCTGTATCAGAGGAACCAAGATGGAGGCATAGGTAAATACCTAAACTGCTGCCTCGCACAACAATTTCAAAACTACAGCTAAAAGACAGAACAGACATCAATCATCCAGAACCACAGGACGGCTGGCTGAGAGGAAATTCTACAACTAGAAGGAAAGAGAGGGGCTCACAGACACTCAGAGGAGCTGGAGGAGGCAGAGGTACTGAGACATGCACAAGGAGAGGACTGGCAACTGAGTGCATGGCTGGCTTTCTCAAGCGGGAGGCAGACAAAAGCTCCTGATTGTGCTGAACTCCAGTTCCGGGCGAGACTCTGGGGACCCAGACTCACTCGGGGAGAAACTGGACTGTCTGGCAGCGGGTGGAATTTGAGGGCGGCTTTCTCTCAGAGCTGCTTGCAGCCATTACCACGGGACACAGAGCGCTAGCAGCACGAAGCCACACAGAACTCCACCCACAAGGCCAAACGCCTGCTTTCCCTTTTCCTGTCTGTCACATTTCCTGAGTAAATGATAAAGAGAAACCTCACAGGCAGATTTCAGAAAAGGCAAACAGGACAATTTATTCAGTTACTTGAGAAATGTCTCAAAAGACATGTCAGTGGCAGAGCATCCTACACACTCTGGTTTCATTCGTGAGACAGAAAGGACCGCAGCTGCCGGCAACTCATTAGCCACCTCCCGGCCGCAGGGCCCACGATGGGCTGGGAAAGAGGAACGTGGGGCTCCTATTCCCGTTTCCCTGCCTCTGAGGACGGGCAGTCCCTGCGGAAGGAGGAGGACAGCCCGCCCCGCCGCGGTCCTCACTGCAGGGCAGGAAGGAGGACTTTGCCGCCGGGGCAGTGTGTCTGCACTGACACCGTGTCTGTATGTGACTGGAGCTGTGGCGAGAGGTGAAGAAAAGAGGGTCTTGACACAGAGACCATCAGAGAAGCGAATCTCACGCACTTTCATTGTCGCTAACACAGTCCAGTACTCAGAGCCACTGATTGGCAGGCGCCATGCACGCTGCATCGGGACAGACCGTCCACACGCACCCCACAGGCTGTGCGTGGTCCGAGCCTCTCCCTTCCCAGAAGCCTTTCAGGGACCACACGGAGGTGAGGACCGTACGGAGACATACGTATTCTCTCTTCGTCTGCGTCCAGAACAGGCAGCGACTGGGACCGCGGCAGATCAGGGCGGTGTTTGGAGGGAAAATGAAGAAATAACGGAGAAAACGCAGCTCTACAGAGAGCAGAACAGGTAAAGGGAACTAAAAAGACGAGGGATGTTGGGGGAAATAAAAGACTAGAAGAGAAATGCCTTTACTGACCCTAACTGCTCTGGGGCGGTCATGAGAGCCACTGACAGGCATCACACGGCCACGCACCGGACAGACACGCACAGGACGGCCACGCACAGGACGGCCACGCACAGGACGGCCACGCACAGGACACACACACACAGGACAGACACGCACAGGACAGACACGCACAAGATGGCCACGCACAGGACAGACACGCACAAGATGGCCACACACAGGACAGACACGCACAAGATGGCCACACACAGGATAGACACGCACAGGACAGACACGCACAGGACGGCCACACACAGGACAGACACGCCCAGGACGGCCACACACAGGACAGACACGCACGCATGCTGGTTCCTCACCTCCAGGCCCAGGAAGGCCTGAACGCTGTTCGTCCGGTCCAGGCAGTCCAAGCAGTTGGTGCGGACGGTCCCACTCTGGCACCTGCAACAAAGTCACTCCAGTTAAAGAGCCTGAGACAAAAACGACAGAACGCGAACAAACCGAGAGAAGACAGGGTGATGAACAGGGAGCACCAGTTTCCCCCCCAACTTTACCATTACCGTTTCACAGTTATAAGAAAGGTGAAGGGATTTGACGGTGAACGTCCATCTTCTCACCAAGACCTACGGCTGTTAACATTTTGCCTCCAATTCTTCCTCACACACCTACAGTTCCTGCACCCGCGCTTATTCTAACTAGGCCAGCAGTGGGAGCTAAGCACACATTCAGACTTATACACCGCATTTCTCTGCACATAAAAGGTAGCACACCTTTAAGGAATACATTTTGAAAACCTAAGATCTCTTATCTCTACTGACTATCCTATAAATTTCCTATAGCATTGACTCTAAATATTGTACACTGAAAAAATGTGCTTTGTTTACTAAAGCTGACCTCAACCTATATTCGTTTTTGTTTTGTTTTTTTTGGGCAGCTGATCAATGATTTTCTCTCATCATTGATGTTTCTTTTCTTTTTTAAAATATCTTTTATTGATTTTTTACAAAGAGATAGAGAGTTAGAAACATTGATGAGAGAGAAACATCAAATCAGCTGCCTCCTGCACACCTCCTACTGGGGAGTGCTCGCAACCAATCAACCTATATTCTTATTTTCAATCTTTCAATACTTACTTTCCTCATCTGCTTCACGTGCAAAAGCTAACACTAAATTACTCCAAAGCAGACAAGACGCAACGTCTTTTATTTCTATTTGCATTAGTTGTCTTTATCAGGTCAAAAACATTAAATCGTCATTTTAAGAGAGAAGTGGAACAGCCTCGCAGTAACAGGCTGGGGTCGGGAGCCTGAAGGATTCCAGCTCTCGCACCCCTGGTCATCACATGACGAGGGGCAGGCTGTGCCAATGCCTCCGTTTCCTCCCTGCAAAAGGGACAGGATAGGGCCTTGCCTTGCCGCTGCTGAAACATGGAAACCCAAGGGCACTGCCTGGCCAGTGTGTGCCCAATAAAGTAACCTATCATTATTACCAGAGGCCCGGGGCACGAAGAGATGCGTGCCATAGGCCTTCCTTCCCTTGGCTTCCAGCACCTGTTTTCCTTTGGCACCCGGGACCCAAGCCTTCGCTCTGGCTGGAGTTTGCCATCCTCATCTTAGCTGCGGCCGGAATGCCACTCCTGTAGATCCCTTTTGTGTCTCCTGCCCTTCCTCTCATAGCAGGTGTCCCGCCCTGCCTGGCCACTCCGCGCCTGGAGCAAGGCAGTCGCCATCTTTATCCTTCTAATTTGCATACTCCTTCCTGATTGGCTGGTGGGCAGAGCAGAGTGATGGCCAATTTGCATGCTTCTCTTTTATTAGTGTAGATTACCTGCTGAATTCTCAAGGAAGGAAAACAAACCTAAAATCCAAGTACAACCAGGATAAACTGTGATCTTAAAAAAGACATTTAAGGGTGTGATGCTCAGAGTCATTGTTAAATTATAGCCAAGTTCCAACTTAAAGGAGAGAGAAACAGAGCGGGCGAACCTTCGAAGGTCATTTCCGTCGAAATGGAAGAAGCCGTAATCGAGGAAACCCTGGACCTGAGGCCAGAGGATGCTGTGCAGCTTCTCGGCCTTGCCGCCCTTCACCATCTGGTGGTAGTCGAAGCTCACCATCTGCACGTCGGCGGCGTGCTCCGAAGCCTTCAGGTGGCTCTGGGAGGGAAGGCAGGCTTCACTCAGTGGTAACTGACGCGCCAGGCCCCCGTGTACGGGTGACGGGAACCTGACCCTGAAAGGGAACGCTAACAGCGCCAGCCCGGCACCGGACACCCAGCCCTCCTGCCCGTCGTCCCCGGGAGCCTGGTGCCGGCTGCCAGAGGACTGAAGTACCATCCTCGTCTGGCTTAGAAAGTGAAAAGCTGTTTCACCCGCTCACACTTCATGTCCACAGCCCAAATTTATAGCTGTTCGTATCTACCATGAGTCTCAAAATAAAGTGGCTCCCTTTTTAAGACAAAGATTATATATATAAAACATAAAATTCTTTTTTGATATCTTTATTCAATACATACAAATGCTTTGAAAGTTTACCATAAAAAGTTATTCTCAAATGTATAATCTGTTTATAATATTTATTTCAAAGTTAAAACAAAATAGCTGAATAATTCATTCTGGAGCTCACTAGCTTGCATTTAAGGGAATGTTTTCTAACCACGTTGTTTCAGCCTGTCATTCTACATCACACCGTGGTTTATATCAATTACTGCAGTGGTGCTGGTGAAGACGTGTTTTCTCTAGGAGGCTATGACTCCCACATTCCTCTCATCGGCCTGAGAAGGTGCGCTCCTCTGTACGTCACTGCCTTCGTCACCACCCCCAGGGCTGACAGTGCCGGTTTCCAGACACACGTCTGGGTCTTGGCCCCAGGACAGAGGGACACTCGGGGGAGGACCGTCTGCTTCTCCACCACAGCAGCAAGCCCACGTCAGGGAAGTGTCAGCCGCCTTGGACACTTGCCACAATCCCAGGTTCACAACCTTACCCTCAACCGCTTCCGAACAGCCGGCCGGGCTGAGGGTTCCCACAGGCACCCCGCCTTTCCCTAGGAAGCCATTCCTTCCCGGCAGGAGCCCCGGACTCTCCCGCGTCATGTTAACCACCCTCTTACCTGGAAGGCCTTGCTCAGCATATGTTCCCCTTCCTTAGATCCCAGCAGGTTTATGACTATTTGTTTGCCATAGAGATTCTTCAGTGTCCTAAAATGCCTGTTAGAGAGAGGAGAAACGCACGTGTCAAGTGGTAAGGGGACTTCTTTTTCAGTAAATAGGAATCCAGTATTGAGAACCTACGTGGTTTTGTGTAAGCCCCCAAAACCGGTAAACGGGACACAAACTCGCCCCACTGGTCTCGTGAACGTACGAGAACTTGGTCGTCAGTGTCCTCCCTGACTCCGGTGCCCAGCCCCCGTGCTGGAGCTCCCTCTCCCCCGGGAGCCTGTGCGGGCCCAGCACGGAGCACACACGCCCCCCACCGGCTGGGCGGGGAGGGCGGGCAGGGGGTGCGGGGCTGCCCCTCAACCCGAGGACACCACAGCCTCTGTGAGCGTTTACCCAGTGCAGCCAAACCCCTCTACACATGGATCGATACGCTCACAAATGAGAATATGTACTAGGCACTTAAACTCTTTTTTTTTTTTTTTTGCATTAAGTGCTTGAAATCCAGTGTAGACTTTGCACTCCAGCACATCTCAGTCCTGCACCCGCAGTGACGTGGGCTCGGGGCTGCTGTGCTGGCAGCCACCCGCAGAGCGTCTTAAGGCTGAGACCAGTGCTGCCGCTGCTAGAATCGTGACACTAGGAGTGACCGTCTTCCGGTGTAGTTAGGAGCCAGGAGAAATTTTACTCCAGCCCAAAAACGTAGAATGAGTCAGTGAATATAATTACAACAGGCCTCACTGCCAACCATTCCAGAACCGGAGCGCCCTGTGAGAAGAACCAGCCTACCTGTCAAAGGCGGGCGCGTTGGCTTCAAAGCCCCTGGACATCCGGACACGGTGAGAGCCCACCTGGACAAGAGAGAGGTGGTCACACCCAGCGCCAGCGTGAGTCACAGACAGACCGCCGCAGAGCGCAGCAAGGCATTCGCTCAACACAGAGAGTGACTGCCACTCACCAGTCTCTTAAAAAGACATGTTCTAAAAGAAAAAGGGACACGTTCTAGGAGTTTCTCTTCCCTTTTGTTTTAAAACGCAACCTCATAACCAAGGAGCTGGAAGTCAGCCATTACGAGACACTTGTACACTGAGAGAAAATTTGGGCTGTGAAAGGTATTTTTAAGCGGTGACCCTTACGCAGTGCGGAGCGTGTGTCTCTGACCCCATCCTGGGAGCCCCGAGAAGCAGCTGCACTGCCACTGTCTCTCCCTCCGCAGAAAGAGCGCTGAGCCCAGCGCAGGGGCAGAGGGAGAGGCAAGATGATTCCCAAGTTTAGTTTTCAGTGACGGCCCTTCCTGCCCACAGAGGCCACGCTGTTAGGCGCTAAGATACTGAGAGCGCAAATAACCAATGCACAACGAAACCCCCCAAACTTCATCATCAAACCCAGCAGCTCCAGTTCTACGGATGCTGACAAAACATCACAGGAAAACATATCTGATCTAATTCCGGGGACTCGCACTCAGACCCTTGATATGAATCTAGCTAATATTATTAGATTGAGTAAGAGAACTATCCAATGAACCGACACGCGGTCCTGAAAACTTAAAACACGTGGAAACCTTCGAGAGAGTAAAGCGACAACGCCGAACACCTACCTGCAAGCCTGGCTGCTCCCAGAACAGCGGGACCGAGCCCCGGATTTGGATGAAGGAGGAGACAGAGTCATCTAAGTACACGACCTGCCGAGAGAAACGCGGATGAAAGTTCCGCAGGCACAGCTGGCACCTCCGCGTTCGGAGGCAAATTTACCAGTGCCGGTTGCACAGGCCGTATCTTACGACCCACCTTCCAAACACAAATTGTTCTAACAACATGTCCCCTTTGGATACAAGTTGGGGCTAACGTGGGCTTATAATTGTTTGTGTGGAAAATAATAAGGTAATAAATAAATAACAATACAAGATTAAACTCTGTTTTGCATGTACTCCTAACTGTAAGACACTTTTGCCACAATCTATATTAACCAGAAAAATATCCTATATAATAAAAGGCTAACATGGAAATTGTCCCCTCGACCGGGAGTTCGACCAGGGGGCGGGACCAACCGGCCAACCACCCCCAGACCCTCACCCCGGCCGGCCCAGCCCAGTTAGCCTCCATCAGGGTGGCCAGCCAGACACCACCCACACACAAATTCGTGCACCGGGCCTCCAGTCAGAAATGTAAGCACTGGAATCACAACTTTTAAAAAGGGATTCCGTTAAACACTATATACCTTTCTATTTTCATATTTTTTTCTTTAGTTTTTCATATTTAAAAAAAAATTAATTTGAAGATGAGTTGGGCTGGAGGCCCGGACTAAATTTGCCATTATATAGCTTCACAGCCAAAAATATCCCAATTTTTAGTTGAGATGGTTCACGTATCTACAGATGAGCGTCGGATTGACTTAATTCACAGAAAACACTTTCCCGAGTGTCTAGCTCTGTCCACGAGGATTTTAAATTCAACACCAGAGGGTAGGCCTGCGGGCAGGCTGAGCAGTGAGACGCCTGCTCCTGTTTGAAGAGCGTCCCCACCCCCGGGCGCTCAGGGCAGCCTTTCTGGGTGCCACCAGGCTGGGAGCCCCCGAACACGGCAGGCCGGCGCGGGAAAAGAGGTCTGAGTCCGATCAGCATCCACTCCCCCAGTTTCCCGCGCCTCCGCCGCACACGCCTACCTGCTCCGTCTCCACGAAGTTGGCGACGTGGCCGTCGTCGTTGGTGCCCCGCACGTTGAAGCGCGTGCCGGCGCGCTCGCAGCTCAGCCGGGAGATGAGGCAGGCCTTGGCCTGCTTGTGCGCCGCGTAGATGGTCCTGACCTCCACGCCCCCGCACATGAGGCGCAGCAGCCAGTCGTCGCAGCTCACGCCGTAGTGCTGCAGGTGCAGGTGCAGGGACTGGTTCCTGGCGGAGGGGGGCGGCCCCGTCAACCAAAGCACCCAGAGCCAGCCCACGCCAGGCCCCCGAGGGCGGGCTGTGAAACGAGAGCCGGGGCGGGGGACCTGCGGCCCAGTGCCACCGCCTTTCCCTTTCCCGTGACGCCTGTGTCTCGTCCGTCCCGGAGGGGCCGGGTTGGCGTGAGCGGCAGAGTCTGGCCTCACCTGCGCCCTCCCGCTCCCACACCGCCTGCTCCACTGCTCCTTCCACCGTGCACAGCACTGACTGCGCCGCACCCCGCTCCCGCCGAGGCAGGTAACATTAAACAATACGGGACGCCGGCTTAGAAAGGCAATCCTGCCAGAGACCAGACCTCAAAACGGAGAATAATAAAATGTGTGACACAGTCCTATCACAACGAACTCCTTCCTGAGTTTAAACACAGACCTGAAAGGTAGTTCTGAAATGAGAGGTCAGTCGAGATCAGGGGGGGCACAGGGGTTTCATGTCACAGGACAACTTCCATGAAGGGACAGAGGGTGCCTGCCTTCCTGCTGAGCATTCTGGGGCGGGGAGGGGTGTGGCCGCACGCCCATGCCGCCGCTCGGCGAGTCACCGCCGGCCCCGGAGGCCCGCTGCGGGGACTCACCAGAAAAACCTGTTGTCGGTCGTGTGCTCCTGCATGCAGCGATGGGCATTGAGACTCAGGTCCAAACTGGCCCCGGACGCCGACCACGCGAAATAGAAGGTCCCCGAGTTCAGCACCTTGCGCACTTCCGAGACGCGGTCCTCATCGGACGGATCGGCTCGCAGGGACAGGAATTCGGTGGAAGTCACTCGGAACACTTCCGACTCCTGAATCTTCCCCACGGACATGCACCCGGTGACGAGGACCAGGTAATGCAGCATGGTGTCGCCTGCAGAGAGCACAGACGGCGGTGACTCAGGATTGGAGAGACTCGTCTAGGAGCTGACATTGTGGTAACACCTGTCAACCCGGGTCATCGGATCCGGGATAATGTCGGCGGACAAAAGGCTTGCCCCTGCTCAGGTTCACGATGCTGGCGATGGACTTACCCAGGTTGAGCCGCAAAACGCCGAGGAGTCCATACGCATCCAGCACCTTGGAGTAAGTACCCTTGATGGCCTCCTTTTCTGCAGAAGCTGCAAAAAAGGTTTCCGGGTCAGAAAAAAGACCTGATACATCACATTCTATTTAGCTATAAAGTCAGTTTCAACCAAGAAGTTCTAAATCTAAATATGATATTCTTTATATTTAAAAAAATATATTTATTGATTTTTTACAGAGAGGAAGGGAGGATAGAGAATTAGAAACATCGATGAGAGAGAAACGTCAATCAGCTGCCTCCAGCACACCCTCCACCAGGGATGTTCCCACAACCAAGGTACATGCCCCTCACCAGAATCGAACCTGGGACCTTTCAGTCCATAGGCTAACGCTCTATCCACTGAGCCACACCAGTCTCAGCTAACTCTGATGTTTTTTTTTTTTATAATATATTTTATTGATTTTTTACAGAGAGGAAGGGAGAGAGAAAGTCAGAAATATCGATAAGAGAGAGACATCGATCAGCCGCCTCCTGCACGACCCACGGTGGAGATGTGTCCGCAAGCAAGGTACATGCCCTCAACTGGAATCGAACCCGGGACCCTTCAGTTCGAAAGCTGACGCTCTATCCACTGAGCCACACCAGTCTCGGCTAACTGATATTCTTAACAAAGGTGTTGCAAAGACACTTCTCCAACTTGCAGCCTAAATGTTCTCCCAAAGACTGAGCCCACACGCTCCAGTACCACCTGCCAGCCCGTCCCTCCCACCAACTGAGCAACAAGACCTGGGTAACCTCTGTTGGGGCTGTTCTGATTTCCCTTTTCTCCCCGCGGACGGTTTGACTGCTACTCCCGGCACAGGCCGCCGGGACGGCCCTCCCAGGACAGCACAGCTCCGGGACAGGAGAGCTCTCAGAGTCAGCGCCCAGGCACCCTTCCCGTTCCGCTTCTCCTCACCCCCTTCCCGCACCCCTGCTCAGCCACCACTTCCTCAGCCCGCACCTCACACAGCTGCTCCTGGCAAATGCCCTCCACCTGATGATCGAGGCAGAAGGCCACTGGCTGGGGGCCCGCGTGCACTCCCCACACCGCCGGTCAGAGCTCCGTCCTCACGTTACCTTCGGTATCTGCCCTCTCCCCTTCCCTGCGCCAGGCTGACCGGGGCAGCAGCCCTGCCCTCCTCACCCTCCCCTCCCCACCCGCAGACGAGGGTTCGCACCGGGGACCGAGCACGGTTTGCCAATGAAATCAGCCGCCACCAGCTTCGCTGGGACAGGAAACCTGCCGCTGGCCTTTGTCTCGCGTCTTCCGCAGTAAAAGCACTGTTCCCGTGTAATGGCACAGCCACAGAGGACTGCTGTACTGTGTAATGGCACAGCCACAGAGGACTGCTGTACCGTGTAATGGCACAGCCACAGAGAACTGCTGTACCGTGTAATGGCACAGCCACAGAGGACTGCTGTACCGTGTAATGGCACAGCCACAGAGGACTGCTGTACCGTGTAATGGCACAGCCACAGAGAACTGCTGTACCGTGTAATGGCACAGCCACAGAGGACTGCTGTACGCAGGCTGCTCGAGGATAAATTAAACAAACACCACCAGCTCTGGAACTTTAAAGGAAAACCCTTCCTAGTTCTTTGAAAATACATCAATTAAAAATCTGACAGAGAACCAAAGTACACGCAGCTAGACTCTCAAAGGGTAATTACAGATACTGCACTTGATCTTAGCCAAAAGGCCGAGAAGCGATCCGAGGGTGATCACACACAGCACCTCCCACACCCGCAAATGCAGAAAGCACGGGCTCCCGCTCCCTCGCCTCCCCTCCAAGTCCTTTCCCTCCCCTCCCCGCCCGACCCCAGCCCACCGGCATATTCCTGAAGGAGAAGAGCTACCTCCAAATGGCACGAGAGTAAACCCTTAGAATGCCGTTACCCCTCCTGCACGTTTTTCTGAACGAGGAAGGAAGATCCCTTTATTCTGTGAAAGTCCATGAAATGCGTAGGAATACCTGATGTAAGAGGGAGGCACCTAATCGAATTATTGTCCCAGTTCTCAGCAACTTAATTCCAGAAAATAATGTGAGCCTCCCACTGTGGGACGAGTTAAGAAGCCACGCCACTTTAAAACAGAGTAAGCAGCCTCCAGAGCACACAGCACCTCGCAATCCCTCACGTGGCGTCCCCCCTCCTGCTCTCCCACCAGAGTCCCACCCCAGCCACACTCCCCCCTCTCCTCCTCCGTCCCGCGTTCTTTCCACCGGAACACCCGTCAGTCATCTTTCCAGATACTCCGTCCGTCCTCCAAATCCAAACTCAGATGCCACTTCCCGGCCCACTTTCTCCCCTGTCCCCTCTGGCTGCCAGTCGGTCTTTCTCTGTGTCACACCGCCGCACAGTGCACTTGCATCCTGAGTCCCAGAGCCAGGTCTCCTTTCTCTGTATCTCAACCTAACACCCCCCTGCCCCGGACACGCTGGACAGCGCGGCCGCTGAGTGTGCGTCTCACAGACGAGGACACGCTGAGAGGCGCAGCACCAAAGGGATTGTTTTGTTTAAAATCATATGTAAAAGTAGATGCTTTTTTTATCCTCACCCGGAGATACTTTTCCATTGTTTTTTATTTTTATTTATTTATTTATATTTTTAGAGAGAGAGGAGGGCAGGGAGGGTGGTGGGGGGGGAAGAAACATCGATGCAAGAGTGACACATCAACTGTTTGCCTCCCACACGTGCCCTGACTGGGGCCGGGGATCTAACCTGCAGCCCACGTCTGTGTCCCGACAGGGAATGGAACCCATGACCCTTAGGTGCGCGGGCCGACACCCTAACCACTGGGCACACCGGCCAGGGCAGAAGAGAAACGCTTTCCCTGGCACAGACAGGATCTGCACGCTCTCTTACTGCCATGTGACGGTCCTCACAGGGACGTCTGGACGTTCAAAGGCCATGTGTGTCGGTGGGACGTGAGTGTGGCGTGGGAGACAGGCACTGTTCGGTGACTGCCAACCAGGCTTCCACCACGAGCTTGTCAGTGCTGAGGTGTGCGGTGTGCTGGGCAGAGCCAAGTGCAAGGGTGATGGACATGGAGTCTGGGCGTGGGGACCGGAAGCTCAGGTCACGCTCCTGCCACCATGCAGCTCCTGCTCACCACTGCCAACACTCTGCCGTGGCCTCGCCTCCCAGCTGGGGGACAGCGGTCTCTCGGGCTGGCAGGGAGGGAGGAGGGAGCTATGGGGACAGCAGTCTCTCGGGCTGGCGGGGAGGGAGGAGGGAGCTATGGGGACAGCCGGTCTCTCGGGCTGGCGGAGAGGGAGGAGGGAGCTATGGGGACAGCCGGTCTCTCGGGCTGGCGGGGAGGGAGGAGGGAGCTAAAGAAAACGGACGAGAATGAGCAAACAGGATGACAGTGAGATGACAGTGAGCGCGACCTCCTAGAACCACGCCAGGCCTGCGGCTGCACGCCCGGGGTCTGTGGGCGAGGTTTGCATGCGGGCAGCCGGGGCAGGAGCCTCAGGGCAGAGAAGCTCGGCGGGCGAGGAGGCGGCCCGCGCGGGTTTCCAGACAGAGACTGGAGGCGGGTGACTCAGCCGAGATCACAGCATCAGCCGCGTACACCCCGAGCGAAGAATGTTCCACAGGCCAGGTTTTCTCTGCGTAATTAAACAATTAAAATTCCAGCTGGAAGACCTTAAACCATCCACATTGACGTTCCACTTAAGCTACACTTTGCAGTCTTGGCAGCGGGCCTAAACGAAAACCACATTTCCCACGTTCACACAACCAGTATGTGCTGCGTGCCGGCCGGGGGCCGGTGCCCGTCCCCGTTAGGAAGACGGCACCCACCGCCGTCCGCACACAAGCAAGCGTGGAGGTCTGGCCGCGCCGGGATGGAGCTAACAGACAGCAAAGACCTCACTTAAGTCTCTGCGGAGAGGCCTCCCCCTGCGGCGGAGGAAGTTCCGGGCGAGCGGACGAGAGGTGGAGGTGCAGTGCTCGGGCAGCGAGCACCCCGCCTCCGGCCAGCAGCTCCGTGCGAGAGCCCCCCATCAGCAAGCTGTGCACCCGGCTGTCACACCGCGCCGCTCCTCACAGGACAGCCGCCGGAGAGCCACCCCGGCACACCACACGGCAGCACCCGCTAACCAGCTCCTGTCGCCGGCTCCAGGCTGGGGGTCTGCCGCGTGGGCACCAGAGGAAAGCTGCAGACACAGCGGAAGACAGAGTTCACAGCTCAAAGCCAGACCAGGAAGTGGGGCCACGGACCACCTTCACGGGTGTTACAGTCTTAATAATAAGGATAGAATATAAATATAAGAATTGAGTGTGACATATTAGAGTGAAATGAAGTGTAAGCGCCCTTAAAGTGATGTGGGAGAAACAGATAAAGAAGGTCGCACCCCACAGGTCAGACCAGAGAGCAGGCCTCCTGGGACCGCTGATCAGACACACTGACGACGCCCACTGAGCACATACAAGGGAGCCAGCTCCGAAGGAGATCAGAGCCACTCGTTCTGCCCTCCACATAGGGCCACTCTCCATTCCCCTTCCTGCATCCTGCCTGAGCTCTGAGCTCTGCCGTGGACCGTGGGTCCGAACCGTGAGCCACAAGCCGAGACCTCTATGAGCTGCTGAGCCACAGCTGCAACGTCCAACGTCCATTGTGTCTGTCTGTCGGTGCGGATCCCCGGGTGGCCTGCCAGGGTCTGGAACCACCAGTCCTCTGGTAAATAAACTGCGTGTGATTCATGCATTGCGTGTCTGCCTCCTGTGTCATGTATGCTTAGCCAATATTTAATAAGCGCCTTGAGTCATTTGTGTAAGTCCACCCTATTGGCAGAAGACACTCTTGGCCACCTGTGCTTGCGTCCCTGGAGGAGAAACTGGGACAGAGGGTCAGGGGGAGGTCTCTGGAGAGCGAGCCGCACTGTCCCGCTTCTCCACCTGGGGCAGGAACACGCGAGTGTCAGCGCACTTCATCGGCTGGATGCTGATGACTCGTGTGCTTTTCCACGCGTGGGGAGAAATTCATTTTTCAAAGTGCAATGCTGAGCAGAGAACAGCATGTGTCAAGACCCTGAGGCCAGACGGCATTCGGCCATTCAGCGCCGAGAGGTCAGTGTGGCCGGAACTCAGAAACCCAGGAGCGCCGATTCTAAGTCCCGTGCCAACCACTGAGGGGCATTAAGCGAGGGAATAAAATGACCAACGTGTGTTTCCAGAGACTGGAGCGGGGGGAGGAGGGGGGAGGGAAGAACAGCAGGCGACCATGAAGAAGACGAGCACAATGTTCACAAAAGGGCCCCTGGACGGGCTGGGACAGAGCAGCGAGGAGTGCGTGGGTGCGTGCAGCCGGGAGGCCGAGCTGCCTGGCCCGGGCCGGCGGGCGTGTGACGCGGGAGGAAGCGTGACGCGGGAGGAAGCGTGCGGGACGATGCTGAGGGTGTTTAGGGGGCGGAGTGCCATCCAGGAGGTAAGGAAGACGGGAGGAGAGCAGGTTGAGGCGGGAGCTGGCACGACCCCAAGGCTCACCGAGGCCCACCGGCTGGCCCCCCTCTCTCGGGAGCGGCGTCTGTTCGCGCCCGGCCACCGTTCCATACACGGGGCTTGTTTCGTCTGTTGTTACTCGTGGTGGAAGGTGAACTCAGTTCCTGTTACATCATGGCCAGAAGCCAACTTCATGTATGGTTCCGGCTGGTTCTATGTGACAGGACAATTCAGAGCATCTGCGAGACCTGAAGCCACGTAATGAAGCGTCTCATGACGGGGTTTATCGCTCAGCCTTCGCCTCTGTTTCCTGATGGCAAAGTTCGGGTACGAAGTGAAAGCACGTGGGGAGCACCGGCTGGTCTTACCCCTGTTGGCTGACCCCGTCCCCCAGCCCGATGGGAGGTGAACATGTGCGGCTCCATCACAAAGTGATACACCGTCTCCATGCCACCCTTCCTGTGCAGAAAAGTCAACCGTATACAGTCACGTCTCCTCTCGGCTCGCACGTCTTTCTCACACGAGACAGGACGCCACCACTCCCTAAAGGGCGACCGGGAGACTGGCGGCAACGGGAGACTGGCGGCATTGGGCAGAAACAGAAGGAACAGCTCTGCACACTGCTTGTCACCACCCACGACCGTCACACACATTCTCGAAGGCGACATTTAACTCGGCCACCAAGGAACTCGGCCTTTCATGGCCCACCCTACATGGAGCCGTGCCTCCCTCTCTGTACTATATAGTCCACGGCAAGAACACGCCTCCTCACCAGAACACGCTGCCCTTCGCACGCCTAACTCCAGTCTTCCACTACATCCCTTTCTTTCCGTGTTCACCCCCGACTCCCCAAATAACCACGGCCACCCTCACAACAGCACAAACGGCAATCACGTGGAGAAAACCAAACGGAAAGACTGTGCCCTTTATCGGAGCCATTATTTCATCTCTCCAAGCCTCAGTGTCCAACCCGTGGTGAGAGAGAGAGAGAGAGAGAGAGAAATACCGATGGGGGAGAAACATCGATCAGTTGTCTTTCTATAAGTACCCCAACTGGGGACTGAACCTGCAACCTTTTCACAAATGCGGACAATGCTCCAACCAACTGACCCACCCGGCTGGACGCTGCGGGTGTTTTTTTAGAGAAGAAGGAAGAGGGATAGAGAGGCCGAAGCAATGATGACAGAAACGGCCATCAGGTGCCTCCCGCACGCACGCCCTCTCCTGGCCGGGTGGATGTTTTAAATTGGAGGAAACATGGAGATACCCTACACACGTTAGTTCAGAGTTTCAACACCAGACGGCAGTGCAGTCCTCATGGACATATCCTTCAGAGCTGGGAAAACATCAATGCAGATCCGGATGAGCGTCACCTATAAACCAGGAGGTCATGGTCTCTCTCATCATTAATGTTTCTATCTCTCCCTCGCCCTTCCTCTCTGAAATCAATAAAAAATATTTTTTAAAAAAGTGACGTGAAACAGGAAATGAGGTGGCACTGTCCAATCTGACTCTACGGTTTGAGAAGCTGTCCAATGCTCTACCACCACACATATCCTATATAATAAAAGCCTAATATGCTAAGTGTTCGGTCGGCCGTTCAACCAATCAAAGCGTAATATGCTAATGATACGCTAAGGCCACTCAACGCTTGCTATGATGTGCACTGACCACCAGGGGGCAGATGCTCTGACCCCCTCTTAGTTTGCTATGGGGGCCCAGCCAATTGGGAGTGAGCGAGATGGGCCAGACACATCCTGGAGCCCTCCCGCAGCCCCTCCCTGGCTGGCCAACCTTTGTGTCCCTCCCCAGCACTGGTTGGCTCCCTTGGCCTGGCCTGCACCCTCTTGCAATCCGGGACCCCTTGGGGGATGTCGGAGAGCTGGTTTCAGCCCGATGGTGAAATGACTGGTCACTGTGATGCACACTGACCACTAGGGGGCAGATGCTCAATGAAGGAGCTGCCCCCCCACCGTCCCCCGTGGTCAGTGTGCTCCCACAGGGGGAGGGCCACTCAGCCAGAAGTCGGGCTCCCGGCTGGTGAGCACAGAGGCGGGAGCGGGAGCCTCTCCCACCTCCATGGCAGCTCGAGGGATGTCTTGCTGCTGGCCATTCCCCAAGGGCTCCTGGACTACATGAGGGCGCAGGCTGGGCTGAGGAACCCGCCTACAGTGCACAAATTCTGTGCACCGGGCCTCTAGTTTATTATTCACTTCAGAGAGGAAGAGAAGGGGAGAGGAAAAACATCCAGGATGAGAGATAATCATTGCTTAGCTGCCTCCTGCACCCTCCCCACTGGGGTCGAGCTTGCAACCTGGGCCTGTGCCCTTGACTGAGAATCAAACTGTGACCACCTGGTTCAAAGGTCAATGCTCAACCACTGAGCCTCATCAACAGGGCAAACAATACAGAGAACACTGCATGCCTGTCCACTTTGTTGTCCAGTGTAGGTCCGTCTGCTTCCCTGTGCCACTTCTTTACTAACCATGTATTCTGCAGGTATGAGGGAAGCCGTACTAACGCCAGGGGAACAAGGTTTCCCAGGCCTGGCCTTTCCGCAGACGGTCGGCGCCACACAGACGCCCGCCCCGGCTCCATGTGGCGTGCCGGCGCCGCCCGGAGAGCGCTGTGGAGCGTCCGCCCTCTGTTCAAGCCGTGGCTCAAGAAAGCTCACCACCGGCCCATCACAACAACAAATGCACTGTAATTCTGGAGACCTGACTGTTTTCACAAAATCTGCAAGCTAACGCCGTCTGTCCTGTTATCTATCACTGAAAGGCCGACGTCAACTATGCTCAGAAACTGCCATCCCACCCGGCCGATGGCTCAATGGTGGAGTGTGGGCCCATGAACTAGGAGGTCACGGTTCCACTCCCAGTCAGGGCACGTGCCAGGTTGTCAGGCTCAGTCCCCAGTGGGGGGCGGACAGAGGGCCTCCAACTGATGTTTCTACCTCTCCCTAAAGTCAGTAAAATATATTTTTTGCCGGAACCAGTTTGGCTCAGTGGATGGAACGTTGGCCTGGGGACTGAAAGGTCCCAGGTTCGATGCCAGTCAAGGGCATGTACCTTGGCTGCCGGCACATCCCCAGTGGGGGGCGTGCAGGAAGCAGCTGATTGATGTTTCTATCTCTATCCCTCTTCCTTCCTCTCTGTGGAAAGTAAATAAAATATATTAAAAAAAAAGAATATATGTTAAACCCTAGATGGAATTCCCAAAATATTTTTTAAAAGTCAATAAAATATATTTTTAAATAAATTATCATCCCAACCCAATTGTATCAGAATTTAGGGGGGGTGGGGGAGAGGACTGGAGCCCAGGCCCCGGTACTTGAGAAGCTGCCCAGGAGAGAATAATGAGCACCGCAGTGGGAGGGCCCACTGATTAGTCCTAGCTTCACGACTCATTGAAGCTGGAACCCGGCCAAATACAGAGTCCAGAGCTGCATCAGAGGACACAGCCGGAAGAGGATTCCGATCTGAGATTATGTAGTGTGTTCCCCCTACACCCCGTTTCTGACATGTGCTAACGACACGAAAGGCAACACTTCATGCGGTGTCTCTGGCATAGCCACTGCTGGCATAACCAAGAAAATTCAGTGACTGCCAATAGCTATTGCCCACGACAGTGGTTGGCAAACCGCAAGCCACACCCTGTGAGTGTGGCTCTTCCACAAAATACCACGGCCTGGGTGAGTCTATGTTGAAGTGGCGTTAGAAGAAGCTTAAATTTAAAAAAATGTGGCTCTCCAAAGAAATCTCTATCCTTGTCCTGCTGATATTTGGCTCTGCTGACTGATGAGTTTGCCGACCACTGGCCCACGATATCTAATTTCCTCAGCTTCTCTCAGGAAAGCCAGGGCTACGAGAGCCTCGTGGACTCAGGAGCTGTGGGTACGTGAAGACCGATTCCTGCCAGCGTCCCTGTCACCGTCTACCTTCAGGAAAAACACCTGCACACAAGCAGGTAGAGACCAACCAAGAAAGCCAGCAAATACTAGTAAAAAGTGGTCATCTTGGGAATCAGACCGAGATCTACAAAAAGAAGGGAAGGAGGCAGAAGAGTGGGTGGAGGGGAGGGGCGGGGCAGAGCCTCTGGAGGGGAGGATGAAGAGGCTGCAGGGGGAGGGGGAGAGGGCATCCCGGCAGGCAGGAGAGCGGGCGGGGCGGGGCGGAGGCAGGAGCGGGATGATGGCGCTGCAGCAGCCTGGCACCCGGGAGGGAGGGAGAGCACGAGGAAACACCAGCGTTTCCTTAAAGAGATCAACGGGACAAAGCGGGGGGAGGGCCAATGACGGAGCCTGTTTATCGGGTGGGGAGTGTGAACTCAGCCTCACCGGAGAGAGGGGTACACTTCCGTTTAATATAAAAAACGTTCTAGAGGTTCCCCGGGCAGGTGAACACGCAAGCTGCACTGAGCCTTCGGGCTGGGCTTGCTGCCGGTACGGAGCACGCCTGGGTATGTTCCAAGCACGCTCCCGGAACACGCCGGCTTCTGAAAAGGTGACGGTCTGTAAAGCGAGCTCTAGAGCGCATCACAAACCTTGGCATCGCTCCAGACTGAAGGCCAAGTTAATTTTCTGAGTCAAGTGACTTATAAAAAGGCCTGTTAGCTCTTAAGCATTAAAAGTTTGTAATAGGAAAACAGAACATACCCGAGAGACTCTACATCCATTTATGCTAGCTTTACAGAGAGGCAATACTCAAGCTTTGTTTTTTTTCTCCTGAAAGAATTACTTACGTAGTCTAAATCTGATACATGAGGTAGAATTAATAAATAATTAAGATAGTATTTTTATATCCTTTCTCCTTAGAATATCAATGACAAATGGATGGCTGGGGATTTTTTTTAAAAAAGATAAGTTTTTGGCCAAAACCGGTTTGGCTCAGTGGATAGAGCGTCAGCCTGCAGATTGAAAGGTCCCAGGTTCGATTCCGGTCAAGGGCATGTATCTTGTTTGCGGGCATATTCCCAGTGGGAGGTGTGCAGGAGGCGGCTGACCGATCTCTCTCTCTCTCATCGATATTTCTAGCTCTCTATCCCTCTCCCTTCCTCTCTTAAAAAAATCAATAAGATACATTTTTTTTTTAAATAATTTTTTTTGGCAAAAGGAGGGTGGCTGGAGGTTTGGAAGTATGATTACCCTTAGGTCCCTGCCCTGGGAGTAAAGTACAGAAAGAACCCTGCTAACCACAGGCAATGCGTACCTAGGGGCTGAACATCTGGACCCCTGTCATTACCAGTAACGACAATTAAAGAAACATTTGAATTTAGACAAATTAGAAAATCAGGCAATGCCATCAAAAACACAAGCTGCTAAAAAATCTTTCACATGTTAAGCCAAACATTTCCCCTAAATATTTTTAATTCAGAATTCATCAGTATAATTAAACTTGTAGTAGGAAAAGATATGCTGTGCAAATTAATATTATAGCAAGTTAAGTTTGGTGTGTTTAAGGATAAAAAACTATTCAAGTGACATAAGCCCATACTGGCTGAGTATAACGCATATTATTACTTGTTTCTTAGAACACACAGAGCCAAAACATAATGAAGGATAAGCAGTTTTCACTAGAACACTCTGGAAAACACAATCACATTTCAAATAACCCCAAACTGGACTTATTCGCCAAAATCTTATATTAAGAAAGACAATATTCAAATTAATATTTTTATTTTTAATTTCATGCATTTGCCCACAAACATATTAATCTGCTTTTTTAAAAATCCTCACCCAAGAATATTTTTAATTGATTCTTGGAGAGGAGAGAGGAGAGGGAGAAGTGGGGAGGGGAGAGGGAGAGAGAGAGAAACATCCATGTAAGAGAAGTATCCACTGGCTGCCTCCTGTCCGCCCCCCAGCGGGGGCCAAACCTGCCACCTAGGTCTGCTCTCTGATGGGAACAGAACGGGAGAGAAAGGCTTTGGGGTAGGGGACCTCGCTCCAACCAACGGAACCACCGGCCAGAGCCGATCCTCCTGCTGTCTATGGGGGGGATACGGCAGTCCCTTTCTGTGAAAGAGCCCGTTAACAAAATAACTAAGTGGCGTGACACCCATCACATATTCCACAGGAATAAGTCAGCGGTTCTCGACCTGTGGGTCGCGACCCCCTTGGGGGTGGAACGACCCTTTGCTCAGGGGTCGCCTAAGACCCTCGGAAAATGCAGATATTGACATCACGATGCATCACAGCAGCAACATGTCATGGTTGGGGGTCGCCACCCCGTGAGGAGCTGTATGCAGGGGTCGTGGCCTCAGGAAGGTGGAGAACCGCTGATCTAAGTGAAAACACAGTAGGGTCTTCACCCTAAGACACTCCAAAAGCATCAAATAAATAGTCTTCCCAGTTCACTACGTTGAGCTGTGAGAGCTGCGGTCCAGGACAGGAAATGCGAGGCTAGCCGGAGGTTTCGGGGTCTGTGGGGCTCACAGCCCGCAGCCCCACTTCTCTGAGGGGAAGACTGACTCTCAGAGCAGCAGGGGCGCCCACCAAAGCAAGGACCCTGACCCAGACCTGCACCCCAACACCCCTAACCCCCGCCGCAGGGGCGGGGAGATGGGAGTTTAGGACAGATCGAGGCTGGAATGGAAGAGCAGAGGAGCCTCAGGGGCGGGGAGGAATCGGGAGGGAGCGGAAGGGGGGGGGTCTCCCCAGAGGCCGGGCTGGCCCGAAGGTCCCCCCCCACCCCGCTCTCCCCCGGAAACCCAGCCGCAGCAGCGCCCCGGGACTCACAGAGCACGGCCACCGCCCCGGACTCGAACAGCAGGCACTCCTCGCGGTGCCTGGTCTCCACCATGAGGCTGACGGGCGGCGGGTCCAGCTTGTGGTGGACCCGGAACCCCTTGCTGAACGCCATCCTGTCCGCCGGGCAGCCTGCGGGGCGAGAGAGCAGCGGTGGCGCCGGTTCCCAATCCCCGCAGCCCGTTCCCCCCGCAGCCGTCCCCCTCCCGCAGCCGGTCCCCCTCCCCGCAGCCGGTCCCCCTGCAGCCGGTTCCCCTCCCGCAGCCGGTCCCCCTGCAGCCGGTTCCCCTCCCGCAGCCAGTCCCCCTCCCCGCAGCCTCTTCCTCCAGCAGCCACTACCCCTCCCGCAGCCAGTTCCCCCTCCCTGAAGCCGCTTTCTCCCGCAGCCTCTTCCTCCTCCCCGAAGCCTCTTCCTCCAGCAGCCGCCACTCCTCCCCGCAGCCGCTCCCCCTCCCGCAGCTGCTTCCTCCCACAGCCGCTCCCCGGGGCTCCCCGCAGCCGGTTCCCCTGCAGCCGCTTCCCCCTGCTCGGAGCCGGTCGCCCTCCCCCCGCCGGTCCTCCTCGGCCGCAGCCGGTGCCCCCGCTGCCGGCCCCCCACCAGCCGCCCCCTCCCCGCCGCCGCCGCGCCGCCAGCGCCCAGAGGCCCGGGGCGGGCAGAGCGGGCGGAGGGAAGGGCTGGCTCCGCAGGAGGCCCCGCGGCCCCGGAGCCGGGCGGCCGTTTAGGGGGAGGGGCCGCCCCCGCCGGCGCCGCGGGAAGGGCCCGGTTCGAGGCCGGAACCAGCCGGCCCGGTTCGGAGGCTGACGGAGGGGAGGGGCGGCTGCGGGGCTCCCGGGGGCCGCCCGGCCAGCCACACCGGCCGCGGGACTGCGGGCCGGAAGCCAGACGCGGGGCGCAGCCTGACCGGCTCCTCGCGGGGCGGGCGGCCCCACAGCCCCGCGTCCCCGGCGCCTCAGGCCGCGTCCCCCGGCGCCTCAGGCCGCGTCCCCCGGCGCCTCAGGCCGCGTCCCCGGCGCCTCAGGCCGCGTCCCCCCGGCGCTGACAGCGCTGTCACCCCGCCCGCCCGCCCCGCGCCTCACCGCCGCCGCCGCCGCCGGGACCGCGGACACCGCGCCGGGAAGCGCCCGCGGCCCGTGCGTCTGAGGGAGCCGCCGCCGCCGCCCCTCCCCCGCTCCCCGCGCCGCCGCCTCCGCCCGCGCCGCCGCCGCCGCCGCCGCCGGAAGCGTCACTTCCGCCCAGCGCGCCGGCTTCCGCATTGCGCCCGCGGGGCGGGGCCGGAAAGGGGCGGGGTCAGCGGAGGCCACGCCCCTCGGGCGCGGCTGCCAGGCGCGAGGGGCGGGGCGCCGCCGGGGGTCCCGGGCCCTCGGCCTCCCAGCCCCGCGCAGGGGCTCCCGCAGCTGCCGGGGCCCCCGGGGCGGGGAGCCTTGCGGGCTGGTGCGGACACGCGCGCCGCGAGGGGCAGGACCACCCCGGTCGCCCCCGCGGCCCCGGGCGAGGGCCGGCGAGGTGGCCGCCGGGAGCTGTCCATGGTGCCAGCGGCGCGCGGAGGGGGAAGAAGCTGCAGCTGCAGCAGCGCCTGCTGGGAACTTGGGGGGCGCGCGGGGGCGGTCGGGGGCGCCCTAGGGAAGCCGGCCGGGGGTGACCGGGGTGGCACAGCCCGGATGGCACCGCTTCTCTGGTGTGGAACCCCGTTCCTAAGGGCAACCCACCCTTCCATCCGCCCCCATTTCCCTCTCTTTTTTTAATTTAATAAATCTTTATTGATCAGATTATTACAGTTGTTCCTCTTTTTTTCCTCCCATAGCTCCCCTCCACCCGGCTCCCACCCCTCCCTCTGCCCTTACCTCCTTCCCACTATCCTCCTCCATAGGTGTACGATTTTTGTCTAGTCTCTTCCTGCACCGCCCTCGCCCCTTCCCCCCCTGAGAATTGTCAGTCCACTCCCTTCCTGTGCCCCTGATCCTATTATATTCACCAGTTCATTCTGTTCATCAGGTTTTTAAAATATATTTTATTGATTCTTTACAGAGAGGAAGGGAGAGGGAGTTGGAATGATGGATGAGAAAGAGACACCGATCAGCTGCCTCCGGCATGCCCCTCACTGGGGATGTGCCTGCAACCAAGGCACATGCCCATGACTGGAATCAAACCCGGGACCCTTCAGTCCGCCGGCCGACGCTCTCTCCACTGAGCCACACCAGTCAGGGCTGTTCATCAGATTTTTTATTCACTTGATTTTTAGAGTCACTGGTTGGTAGACGAGTATTAGTGGTGCGCCCCCATCTCTCAACACACCGGGCTCCCCGGCTAATGGCGACGTCCAAAGGCCTTTCGCTGCTTCCTCCTCAGAGATCTAAATCGGGAAACGAAGTGAAACCCAGCAACCCCAAAAGGAACCGAAAACCTCCAACCCCAGCACCGGGGGGAGGGCTTTTCCTGCTTCTCCCGGAGCAGCACCAGCAGCGCTGAAATCCCGCACAGCTCGCAGAATCGGTTCCCCTCGGCCTGCTCACGTGGCTCACGGGGCGTTTTTATCCCTTCAGAGAAGCTGGGCCCTCCCGGTTCCGGGATGCTGAGCGGCCCTCCCTCACGGGAAAAAGAGGCCACTTCTTTTCCAGGATATGGGCCCTCACACACGTGGATTCCATTCCGAGGAGGAAGGGCCTGCTCTCGGGGCTGCTGTCCGGCAGTGTGAGGACAGAAAAGGCCTCTCTCTGCACTGTGGCCTTTCGCGTTTACCAGAAGCACCGGTCACTTCCCGAGATGGCGGGCGCCTCTGATTCACGCAGCCCCTCCCTTCAAACTGCAGGACCAGAGCCGTTACTCTTGCCGAAACCGGTGTGGCTCAGTGGATATGAAAGGAAATGAACTCCCCTCCATCTTGTCCTCTAGGGCTGGGCCCCCTGCCTAAACCCCCTCCCTTTTCTGGGAGCGGCCACAGGGGTGCCAGCCATGTCCTAGCTTCCCCGACCACCGCCCGAATGGACCAATGAAGCTCCAGGAACACAGCGAGGGTCCTAATGATGCTGAACCACAGAAAGACCCCAATTCAAGTGACCAATCTCTGTCACCCTCGTCACTTCCCTAAGCCCCCTAATTATCCTGCCCCATAAAACTCATTGTTCCCTCCCGGCTCGCTCTCTCATCTCGGCTCGCTCTCTCATCTCGCTGCTGCGCCAGAAAGAGGCTGAGAGCCAAACCCGGGTGTGAATAAAGACTCTCTGCTTTTGCATCGGAAAAGGCTCCTTAGTGGTGGATTATTGGGGACCTCCCGAACTCTGGGCATAACAGATAGAGCGTCAGCCTGTGGACTGAAGGGTCCCAGGTTCGATTCAGGGCAAGGGCATGTACCTTGGTTGCCGGCACATCCCAGACCAGTGTGTGCAGGCGGCGGCTGATCAATGTTTCTAACTCTCTCTCTCCCTTCCTCTCTGTAAAAAATCAATAAAATATTTTTTTTTAAAAAAAGAGCAGCTACTCTCAAGGCCACAGTCTCGCTTCCCCCACCTCCCCGCTCAGGGACAATTTTCACCACTCAGGCCCAACTCACACCCAGGCGTCTCCACTTAGTAGGAAGTTCCCTCCCTCCTCCTCTTCAAACAAGCCTCTTTGAACTCGTCACTGTCACTCCACGCCTGTCTCACAGGCGTAGGGCAGATGCTGATAAGACACCTCCCTGGGACATCTGCCCGCTATCTCAGACCCAAGTCCCCCTCCCTTCCTCGTCACCTAGCAACCGCAGCCAGCGCCCCAGGGAAGAGCAGGCCAGTGTTTATCCCCGCCCGGCGTTCATTAGCAACGCAGCAGCCCTCTCCCTGCAGGGAAAGTCAAGCGAACTTTCTCTCCGCATCGCTCTCCTCTCTCAGTGGCGCATTCTTTCAGAGCTCCACGCACCGGCCCAAACCCTCACACGATTTCCTGAGAAAAACCATTTGCTCTTTGGAGCGGCTGCTGACAGCAGCCTCGGTTACACCCCGATGAATAATCCGCTGGCCCCTGAGTGCGGTTCTCTCTTTTTCCAGGAGTGTCCTTTTTGGTTGGAGATGGCATTTTCCAGAGAAAACTACATGGGAGGGGATGAGGATGGGATTTTCTTATTTGTTCACATGAAAATGGGTGTGTGTGTGTGTGTGTGTGTGGTAAAGCAGGGCTCTTATTCCTGGAATGGACGGTGGAAGCTCACAGCTTTCCCAGATCCGTTCAAAACGGACCAGTTGAGTCCTGAAATGAGCACCTGCCCCAGGTTTGAAAACACAAGGGCCACTTTGACGACTAGTGACTTTTACCGACTGGCCATGTCTTCTCTTTTCCTGTTTATACTTCCTTGTTCATTGGAACGCTTGGACAAGGCGGCGGGGACCAATGCTCCCCCAATCTGGAGCGTGTCTTTGGGGTGGGCGGACAGAATGCAGCTACGCGGCACACCCACCCTTCTAGGCGAGGCTCGGGGGCCTGTGGGGATGGGCTGATACTTCAAGCATCTCAGGCAGCTGGTACAGATAGCAGCTCCAACAGCCTCGAGGGATGGAGAGCAAACACCCGTTCACAGATGTGGAGTTTTGACCGAGTTATTTCTCCCCAGGGCAAATGCTCTCAGGTGCAGACATGAAATTGCCATTTCTACAAGTCAAAAATGACCCAATCTGATAGTAGAGCCAGGATTAATAATTTAGAAATTGCTGATTGCCCCACACCATGACCTAAAAACAGCTGTGTCACAAGGGTATGGGTTTTGGCAGGTGCTTTCTGTTTACCTTTTCTGTACAGCTTGCATTTTCTTATCTAAAATCCTAGAGGGTGGCCGAAACCAGTCGGGCTCAGTGGATAGAGCGTCGGCCTGCGGACTGAAAGGTCCCAGGTTCGATTCCGGTCAAGGGCATGTAACCTTGGTTGTGGGCACATCCCCAGTGGGGGCATGCAGGAGGCAGCTGATCGATGTCTCTCTCTCATTAATGTTTCCAACTCTCTGTCCCACTCCCTTCCTCTCTGTTCTTAAATCAATAAAATATATTAAAAAATAAATAAAATAAAGTGCTAGAGGATGTTTGGCAAACTGGAGAATATTGACAGTCTGACCCATGACCACTGCCAGCTTTTTCCGGTCACACAGGCGAGAGCTGACGTCTACGTGGGCGCTGCGGGACCTGTTGGCACAGGGAGGGGAGGCTCCTTGTTAGCAGTGCGGGGTGCGCGCCCTTCACCCCGCGGGCGCCTCTGGGATCCGGACATCTAAGGTTACACGCAGAAGGGAGGCTTCTGCGGCCAAAGTGTCTCTGTAAAGAGGCTTAAAACAGCTTCTATAGGAGTCACAGCCTCTATAGTGTACCAGGTGCTTTGAATCAAGTAGAGGATATAAGGTGCATTTTCCAACAGACCTTTTCAACTGGACCACAGCAAGTCCTCTGGGAAAGGCTGTGCTAGTCACGTGGTGCTGGATGATTCTATTAAAATATATATATTGCGCTAGCAGGTTTGGCTCAGTGGATAGAGCGCTGGTCTGCAGACTGAAAGGTCCCAGGTTCGATTCCGGTCAAGGGCACATGCCTGAGTTGTGGACTCAATCCCCAGTGGGGAGCGTGCAGGAGGCAGCCAATCAATGATTCTCCCTCAACATGGATTTTTAAAATATATTTTATTGATTGTTTAAGGAGTGGAAAGGAGAGGAATAGAGAGCTAAAAACATCAATCAGCTGCCTCCTGCACACCTCACACTGGGGATGTGTCTGCAACCAAGGTACATGCCCTTGACGGGATTGGAACCTGGGACCCTCCAGTTCACAGGTCGACGCTCCATCCACTGAGCCAAACCAGTTAGGGCATCACTGCTGTTTTTATCTGTCTCTCCCTCTCCCTTCCTCTCTGAAATCAATAAAAATATTATCTTATATAATAAAAGGCTAATTTGCAAATCGACTGGACAGGGGAATGACTGGCCACTATGACGTGCACTGACCACCAGGGGCAGATGCTCAGCACAGAAGCTGACCCCTGTGGTCAGTGCACACCCACAGGGGGAGCACTGCTCAGCCAGAAGCCGGGCTCAGGACTGGCAAGTGCAGCAGCAGTGGAGGGGGCCTCTCTGTGGGGAGTGGGAGTAACCCTCCCATCGGACACCCCCCAACGGCTCCCAGGCAAGAGAGGGGGCAGGCCCAGCTGAAGGACCTCCCTCCCCTCAAGTGTGTGAATTTCATGCACCGGGCCCCTCATATACATATATATATATATATATATATATATATATATATATATATACACATACATATACATATATATACACATATATAATATATACATATATAATGACCTGAGAGAGAAACATCAATGATGAAAATCACTGGTCAGCTGCCTCCTGCACATCCCACACTGGGATGGAGCCCACAACCCGGGCCTGTGCCCTGACCAGGAATCCAACCCTAACCTCCAGGTTCTCCGCTGAGCCGGCTGGATGACCCTCACCTGCCTGCCTCCGCTGGAGCTAGGGCTCATAGGCCCAGGGGGAGCCAGGACCAACTGCCAGGGCCTGGAAGCCTGAGGCTGAGTGCTGCCCCCGGGACCCAGCCTGTGCATCAGTTTCCAGCCCGCCCGCCGTGGTGGGCACCCTGTCCAGACAGACAACTTGTTCCGGAGGACGGCCTCCGGGGTTGGGGTGACAGCCTGTGGGAGGGCTCCCTCAGTCACAGGTTGCCGATGCTCTCACTACAGGGGGACATGGCTCGCTCTCACTTCCTTCAGTGGAAACCAGACGCAAGGTCCTGGGCCAGGAGAGATCTTGGAACCGAGAACCACCGCTACGCAGCAGCTCCCCAGCCCGGGCCGTTTTTATTGAGGGGGGCTTCGTGATCCCCAGGGAATCAGCATTTTAACAACTGATTGGAGAGGAGCGAGGCATGGATGGGCTGCCACCTCCTGCCAGCACCCCGACCGGGAACTGAACCCGCCACCTGTTGGTGCACGGAATGACACTCAGAGCCACACCAGGGCAAAAGCAGCCCTAGAATGAGGAAGTTGTCACATCTCCTTGGATTTTACACAAACTAGACTTCACTCTTACAGCTGGCCCTTCAGCAGACCCGGCTTCTGCAGGATGAGGATTCTACCTTTGGGTACACCCTCAGGATTTAGAACGCGTGCATTTTGGCCAGTTCTGGGGGGCGGGGCCGCTGCGGGCAGGGTGCACGGGAACCTGGGTGCGGTGAGCAGCTCCTTTTCCTGATCAGCAAGCCGGGGTGGACACAGCCGTGCCGCTCAGCCTCCTGCAGGAGCCCTAAGGTCCCCCATTGCTCTTCTCCCGTGACTGACTGTGCGGGGTGCCGAGGGGGTGCTCTGGGGACAGGGGCTCCATCAGCCTCACAGCACCCACACCTGAGACCGTCCAATTCCTTCCCCTCCTTCACACAGGTCACCCTCCCCGCGCCTCAGGCTGGTCCGGCCTCCTCCAGCTGCCTCCCTTTTCCAAACCGGAGTTTAATCGAAAGCCCTTGTCTGCCCAACGCCATCCCGGCAACAGCTCCCCAGACGGT
Source organism: Lasiurus borealis (assembly GCA_004026805.1). Lineage (NCBI taxonomy): Eukaryota > Metazoa > Chordata > Mammalia > Chiroptera > Vespertilionidae > Lasiurus > Lasiurus borealis. Next base: position 47,315 of record PVJN01011269.1, read on the forward strand.
ACCTGTTTCCCAGTGAACCCAGAGGCTGCTCCAAAAGGAAAAAGCGAAGGCGGACCCGGGCTGTTAAAACGTCGCCCTCCGGCCCAGGCGCAGACGGAGCGGAGCGTGAGAACCACGAGTTGTAGGAGGAACGGCTCCCACCCAGGGCCCAGGACCTCGTTCCCGGGGGCAAAGGCACCTCGAGCAGCCCGGGGAGCGTCCTCAGGCTGGTGTGGGGGTGGGGGTGGGGACAGATGGAAGTCACCGTGATGTGCCTGTCATCCTCATACATCCTCTACATCTTACTCCACGGGCACTGAACACACGTGTTCTCGTACTTTTCAGGACGCCAGTAGGGCAGAGCAAAAAACATGCAGTGTCAGCCGTGTTCCCGCAGGAAATAAACTTCCCCGAGCAGTTAGCAGGTGGCACTACATATCGAGCTGACCGGGGGCACACATGCTAAGTCTCCCTACAGTAACTCACCAGAAATGCTCCAACTGGAATCAGGCCCCAGCAAATACAACGAAGGACATAAGTGAAAATTAATTTAATGCTTGGCTAAAGCGTAATTACATATATCGTTATCAAACAATAGTCCTTAGTCTCTAAAAAGTCCCTCTTTTGAAAATCACAGAGTCAGAAAGCATCCACTTTGAAACGAGTCCCTGGGTATGTACACCGCGTAGAAACGTTCTAGAAGACGGTGGGTAGCCAGTCAGTTGCCTGGGGGGCTGGGGGGGGTGAACCAGCAAGGCGATTATTTACTGCATGTGCCTCACACACGTGGGATTTAAAATGACAGAGACCCAATCCAAATGCTCGGAAGCTGGTTAGGGAGTAAAAGCATGAAGGAGCAGGACAGCCAGCCCCGAACCATGCAGTTAGGCTGTGGGTCTATCGGTTTTAAGAACTAAACGTCCGTCCGCCTTTGAAAACCCTGCGCTGACGTGGAGTTCCGTGAAGGCCAATCCGACAGCGCCGGTGCGGGAGCTCACACGCGGTATGACACGTGTTAAAAAACGCCCGGGGCAAGCCGCCGCGCCCTCCACCGGGAGGCGGCCAGCAGCCACCACGCCGCCACCCACGGGGAGGACCGGGCACTCCCCGCCCTTTGCCGCCACGGAGCGGCTTCCCGCGGCCGACAGGCTTCCTGTGGAGGAAAACACCGCAGTCCCGTGTGAGGGCAACTCCGGGCGGCATAAACACACGTGCGCACTAATCACACCGTGTACACTGCACACCCTGCTTACAGAGCACAGTGAACTGGCGGTTAACCGGAATAACCATGTGAAACGCCCTGTAAACAAAGTGTGACAGGCAACAAGGAAAACGTTCACAAAACTTCCCAGAGGAAGCTCCACTCCTTCCGTCCTGAAGAAACTGCAGGAAGGACACAGCACGGGTGTTAACCATGTTCTCTGTATTAAAACAGTCGCTATGTTACAGGTAAGAAACTTTACATATGTACAAGCTATACACGGGGATGCTGCCCCGCCGGGGCTGGGGTCAGGTCGCCTTTCCTTCCACCAGGGACTTGAATTCCTTCACATTGTGCTCGCCTGCGACCGCCATCGCGTGATCCAGCGCGTGCACGCTCGCGAGCAGCTTGATGACCTGCTTGATGTTTTCCCTGGAAGAGAAGAAAATGACGTAGCCTCCCACCAATCACTACAGAAGCCCTAAAGGAAAACTGTTAACTTTTCTGACTGTTTTAGGTTTTACATTCAGTTTTTCCAAGAAGACATTTTTTAAAGGAAAATAAATAAGCAAGCCACAGCATATTTAAATTACCCATTTAAAAAAACACGTACAATTTCATGTAGGTCAGGGGTTTCCATTCCTGCCCGGAAGGAAAAGCAGCAATCTGCTTCCCCAGCGCCCCGGCCCTGCCTGCTCCTCCCCGCGCCGCGTGCTCTCAGCGCACCCCGGAACCGGCTGTGTGTCCGCCCAGCACTGCCCACCCAGACCCACAGGATCCCCGGGCTCCGGAACCCACTGGTCCTTAGCTGCTGGCTGGAAGCCTCCCTCGTGTTAGGGACGCAGAGCCACCGGGGATGGTGACCAGTCCCGGGCCGGCCAGAGCTGACTCAGCAGCGGGCGGGCCCCAGACCCTGCACTTCCGCTTCAGCTCCGTGCTGCTGGCCGGAACTTCACCTGACACGGTGCTTTAACACTTAGTCGGAACCACTCCTGCGTGGGTCACACAAGTGACACCAGTGCTGTCTCTTCTTTAAAAATGTGGGAAGTACGTTCAGCAGAGGAGAACATCTGTGCATCGGCAGCCGCCGGGGAGCGCGTTTTGTGTGCGCTGGACCCAGCAGCGCAGAAAGCCGCTTTCTGGGCACAAGTCAGCACTGGCGATGTTCACTCCAGACAGACACAGTGCGAGCAGTGGACACCGCCCCACCAGCTGGCTCCGTGGTCGAGTGTCGACTCATGAGCCAGGAGGTCACCGTTTGATTCCCGGTCAGGATGCATGCCTGGGTTTTGGGCTTGCACCCCAGTGGGGGGTGTGCAGGAGGCAGCCAATCAATGATTCTCTCTTATCACTGACGTTTCTATCGCTCTCCCCCCACTCCCTTCCTGTCTGAAATCAATTTTTAAAAAGTAGACAGAATCCACTAAGAAAATGTAATACCATGAGAAGAAATATTATTGCTAATAACCAGCACACAAAATGAAATTAAGATATAAAGCAAAATTACCTGCCAAAGAATTACCTGAAAATCTTTACTACCTACTTTGCCTTAAAAGAAAAACATTGACTGGCTGCCTCCTGCACGCCCCCCAACTGGGGATTGAACCCAAACCTGGGACGACACTGAGCCGGCTGAGCCACACCTACTTTGCTTGTGATTTTATCATAAAACATAGCAAAATTTCTCTTTGGAAAGTAAGTTTCTCTTTTCCCTTTCACATGGAAGAGGAGTGAGAAAAAAAAGGTTTTGTGAAAGGGGGAAGATTAATGGTATGATCTAAATATATATTTTTAAAAAGCCTTTCAAATTATACTAATTATTATTTACTCTTTGTTAGATAATCTTTTTATCTCAAAAGTACACGAATATCCAAAACAAAGTCCACAAAAAGAAGTCACAATTTAACTATCGCTTTCTTGCAACCTTTGATAAAAATTATGTGTAGGCTGCTCCCCAAAATTCTCGAGCGACGACCTTTGGTCTGTGTTAGGGGCTCTTTCTTTATGACTTCATAAAATATCCTGTTGAAAAAAATCAGGTAAAACTACAGAAACAGAAAATAATGGATACTTTTGGAATGTTTACTAAGACCAAGTCAATGTACAGTTAAAGTAAAATATAAGCATGTCTTAAACCATTTTCTAAATCTAACAAGTAAAGACGAGGTCACCATTTCATTAAATAATCACAACTAATTACCTTGCATTTCTTTTTTCCACATCAGAGCATCCGATGCTGTTTCTATAAATTGTATCTGCTAAGTGTACGAGGTATCGACAGAAGTTTTCTAGCTGAGAAATAGTCCTTTCTCCTTTCAGATTCATGAACCATTGCTTGGGGAAACAATTGATTACCTGTGGAGCAGATGAAAAATAAAACACACAGAAGTGTCTACAGTCTGAGTCTAGGTAACAAACTACAAGACTTGCTATTGGGCTTTATATAACCAGTAACTCTGAAGGGAATTTCTTTCAATCTACACTAACGATATCATTTTCCTTAATGCACCTGAATTTTTACTTCAACACCTAGGTCAGGAACTCCAAGCGAAAGGCAAATGACTTGCCCGGTAGTAAGTACGTTAGGGACACAGCACTGACAACACAGGCGTTATTTGTGTGCTCTCTCCAGTCTCCCAGAGCCCGGGGGACCGGAACGCTCCTGTGTCGGCAGCTTTGGGTTTAAAAACAAGTGCGGCACGAACACCACAGGGAGCTCCCCGGGGCACTGAGTACAAGAGGCGGCGGCGGGAGGTGAGGAGGATCGGCGGCAGCACACACCCGGGGAGGCGCTGGGTCCCGGCTGGGGGAGGACAGCCCTCCCCCGGGAGTCGGGCGCGAGTAGACGGAGGCCCGAGCCCCACAGAGAACCCGGGGTGCCTGGAGATGATCCCAGGGCGGGGCCGAGCGTCACGTGCCAGAAAGCAAGACCCTGTCCCCCGCAATGAGAGGAGAGGTCACAGGCCACGGATGACCTCTGGGATGATGCTGGCAATGACGCAGACCCCGGATCTCACAGGAAAAGACCCGACACACCCAACGGAGGGCCTTCTCCACAAGAACCGCCCGTCTGTCATCTCAGGCAGTGTCATGGCGACGAGGGCCAGACGAGGCTCAAGGCTCTCCCGGAGGAGAGGGGTGGAGACAAGGCCATCAGTGCTTCTCCCTCCCCGTCACGTGACCGCCAGCTGGCCCGGGCACAGGGTGCATCTGCTCCTGGTGCCGAAGGCACACGGCAGCCACGGAGAGGAGCATCCACGTTCACAGGAAACAGACAGAGCACCGGAGGGCGCCCTCAGACAGAGCCTGACATGGCTCCAGGAAAAGCTACCTTCCCAGATCCGCCCTAATTCTGTGATCGTTTCAAAACGTATTTTTTTAAAGAACAAATTAGGGAACTCCTGTGTAAAGTAGGAAAAACAATATTAAAAAATCAAATCTTAAGTTAGAAAATGAACTATTTCTTTAGTGACACTCAAAATAGTATTCATTCAACTGTTAAGAAATTACCCTGAAATGAAAACTTCTATTAATAGCTGCAAAAATGGTGATATATACAGATGAGTAGATAGAAATACACATCTACAACAGTAGACACTTAATGCAAAAAATGCTGTGTTAGTTTGTTTGAAACTACCGGGGTCAACCTCATACTAAGCCTAAAAATCAAAGGGGTTTTTGTAAAACCTCAAATTTCTCTTCAAACAAAGAAAACAACTCATGTTAACATATGTGCCTTGGAAATGATCATGTGTGTCATTTAACTCACGTTTTGGGCTTTTTTAATGCTGTCATCTCCATATTCCGAATTCTGAAAAGCCATGAGGATGTACCTATTTAATAAGCCATCGATTGATAACTCCTGAAGAGTTTTATTGGAGAAAATGCCATACCATTGAAGGAAATTCCCCAAGAGCTAGAAAGAAGAAAAAAAAATAGTGAGGGCAAGGTCAAGCAATTCAAGTAGGTACAAAATAAGTTAATTACTAGTCAAATAAAACACGATTAGAACTCAGTGAACCGTGTCTTGCAAGAGTACTAACAAGGACTTTCAAAGGCCCAGATAGTTCCTAGAATGACCCAACATTTCAATTTTAATTTTCAGTTAACTTAGGCGTCACCCTTTCTGACGGCGACACTTGAGTTTACCAGATCCTGGGAGGCTGGCCTGAGCCAGGACCCCAGCCAGACAGCCCCGGCGCCCCCGCTCGGCACCAGCGAGCGCTGCCCCCCATCTACAGCCCCCCACCCGCCGCCCGGCCTCGCTCCCAGTGTCCTCACTCTGCAGGTAGTAACCCGATCCAACCAACCGCCGTGTCAGCAGCTGGGGTGTCACCTCGAGCTCGCCCTCAGCTGGTGTGACCCAGCTGCACCCAGTCTATCCGTCTCCCGCAGCTCCCTCTGCGCCTCCCTTAGCGGCCCCGCCCTCCTGCCTGTCACCCAGGGAGCAGGACCCTGGGTCGGCCTTCCTCAGCCGGGCTCCAGCGGGTTAATTTTCCCAGGGAGGGGGCACGGCTGGTGCCATTCTAGATGCGAACGAAAGGAGAACCCAGCTGTCCCCCCTCCCTCCCATGAGTCCTTCATTCGATAAAAGACTTATAAAGGACTCAAAGCTCAATGATAAGAAAACCCAATTTTAAAAAATGGTCTGAACAGATGCTTCACCAAATCACACAGAGATGGCGAACACGCACGTGAAAACATGCTTCAGCACCCCCAGTCATTAGGGATCGGCAAGCGAAACCCTACTAGGTGCACTATCCCAACAGAGGGGCTTCGAACACAGCGGCAGCCGCGGGCAGCAGCAGGTGCGAGTGCGGAAGAATGAGTGACCGGACCGCCACCACAGTGTTGGTCTGGAACACAACTCGCCTGGGTGTTACCCAGGTGAAACGAACACTCATCCCGGAACCCCTGTGTGTGAGCACTGTGGCAGCTTTGTTCCAATTACCACAGCCAGAAGCAGTCCAAACACACACCCCTCGACGGGGGCCTGGATAAACAAACAAAGAAACTGGTGTACCCCTAAGCAATGGGCCACCACTTACAACAAGCAGCAAGGACCTACTGCTAGCGCCTGGCACTGAAAACTTCAGATGGTGTTAAGGGAATGGAGCCAGACTCAAAAGGCTAATGACTACGAATTCCATGCAGAAGACATTCCTGCAAAGTAAACCTTCTACGTATATAAAAGCCTAAGGGACTGTCCGACTGTTAGCTGTGACGTGCACTGACCACCGGGGGCAGACGCTCAACGCATAGGCATGGAGACATGGAACAGAGTGATGAGTCTCACAGGGAAGGGGGAGAGGGAAGGGCAGGAAGAGATGAACCAAAGGTTCTATATGCACACCAGTGGCCCGGTGCACAGATTCGTGCACTGGTGCAGTCCCCTGACCTGGCCTTCGGGGATCGGGCTGAAACCAGCTCTCCAACATCCCCCAAGGGGGTCCCATATTTGTGTGAGGGTGGAGGCCAGGCCAAGGGACCCCACCAGTGCACAAATCCGTGTGTGGGGCCTCTAGTAAGACCATAAAAAGGAGTGGCCAGGGTGCAGGGGGCTGGGTCACAAAGGGGCGTGGGGAATTGTGGGGATGATGGAAGTGTTTGTTATATGTTTTGATTTGGGTAGTGAGCATATGACTGAATTCATGCACCAGAACCACAGAACTATGCACGAAGGATATGTGTGATGGGTGTAGACCAGTTTCCTAGGACTTGGTGCTCCTGCCTCAGCCTCCCTCCCTCGGGCCACCCTGATTTCTGTTCTTCTGGCGAACCCGCCCGCCCAGCCCCTCAGGGCCACTCCTGCTGATGCCTCTGGGCTAATGAGCTGCATATGGCTTCCTGGGGTGAAAGGGTCTCTGTGCCCTGGACCCTCTCCGCATGGAGATGCCTGGTCCCCGGCCCTCATCTTCCCCCACCCGCCTCCCCCCGAATCGCTCTGTGGAAGACCACTTCCACGTACGGGC
>PVJN01011270.1:0-55058 GCA_004026805.1 Lasiurus borealis
TTTTTTTTTTTTTTCAGGGCTATCAAAATTTATCTCGGTGTAGTTTCAAAAAAAATTTTTTTTTCTGTGTTCTGTAGTGATCACTCTGAGATCCATGGTACAGTTCATTGGCAGAGAATCCAAGTACTGGTAAGTGTTTTTGTTTTCAAGTATTCAAGGAGATCTGTTGAAACTCATGTATTAGAATAAAAGTGCTTTCCAATGTTATGTTGCCATAGTGTTTATAGAACAGTTCATATATCTTATATCATTTGATCTGCAAAAAAAAAAAGAAAGTAGTAGAAAATGTCCCAGGCAGATTTAGGAGCCTGCCTGGGACCTCATAAGTTACAGAGCCACCGAAGCCAAAATTCACACTGTGACAATATCCTTAGGTAGTAGTAATATCTTCAGTTCTGTGCCCAAATTCAATCACCTTTGCAGAGTGAGAGTGATATAAAAGGGGGTAAGGGCTGGAGGGAATTTGACTTTGTCAGAAATGATAATTGGATATTTAAAAAATAGCTTTAAAAGAATCTTAATGTATTTTACCTTTCTTTCCTCTGAATCCAGTGGAATTTGTGACTCCATAGTAACCATCTATCGGGAAGAGGGCATGATAGGATTTTTTGCGTGAGTAAATCACTGTTGTGTGTGTGTGATTTTTGTAAGTGGAAATAAGGAAAATTAATTTTTTAGAAAATCATCTAACATGTATCCTGAGAGAATACGTTTTTGCAAGAGTGTATCAATTTCCCTTGTATTTACTTTAAAAGAATTTAAGGTTGCTGATCTCTTTTTTTAATTAATAGTAAAAACTGCATTATTAAGTAAATAGTACTTTTTAGTTTTCAGAGTGTTTCTACATAATTGATTTTATTTATATGTCATAAGTACTCTGGGAAATGGGCAGAACAGCCATATTATTCTCACTTTATATATATTTTTTAAAATGGATGCTCTGGGAAGTTCATTTCATGCTGGTTGTATAGCTGATGTGATAGATGTGACATTTGAATCTGGTCTTCAGTCTATGTTTGTCCCACTATTCCATGCTCCCCTACAAAGATCACTGAGACTCTCAAAACATGGGTCGTTTATGTCTCTTACCTATACCTGTGTTTGGATCATTCTTATTTTGTAATTTTTTTCATCTTTTGCCCTGCCAACTTTGATTATAAAATATAGTTTAGCAAAAACAGTATTTAAGTCTCTTCTCTAAAGTAGTTGTTAATAGTAAGGTGAGCCATTGGCCATAGCTTAGAGGCGTATGGCTGACCTGCATTTTAAAAATAAGAATGAGCTGAGACCGGTTTGGCTCAGTAGATAGAGCGTCGGCTTGCGGACTGAAGGGTCCCAGGTTCGATTTCGGTTGGGGGCATGTACCTTGCTTGCGGACACATCTCCACTGTGGGGCATGCAGGAGGCGGCTGATCGATGTCTCTCTCTCATCGATGTTTCTGACTTTATATCTCTCTCCCTTCCTCTCTGTAAAAAATCAATAAAATATATTTTTTAAAAATTTAAAAATAAGAATGAAAGTCATTAGAGATTTGCTTCAACTATAGCTGTATCAACTAGAATGAGGGCTAGGTTCTGGTATTCGATGTCTTTTCCATTCTCCAGAATGTTTTGAAATCTCTAATTCTTTGGGAAGTGTTTGGATTATCTTCTTATTGATCACACTTCTTGATTCTTATTTTTATTGTTTCTCCATGTAGGGGTCTTATTCCTCGCCTCCTAGGTGACATCATTTCTTTATGGCTCTGTAACTCACTGGCCTACCTCGTCAATACCTATGCACTGGACAGTGGGGTAGGTTGAACCTTGGTGAGATGTGCTAATGCTGACTTTATTGTATTCACTCGGCAGCTAGGCTAGCTTTAAAAAATAAGATGGCAGTTTTTTATCTGCCAGATTCATCATTACGTAGTTAAACATTAGTCAAGTTTTCAAAGGCTCATGGGATGACCCATACTATACTGAGTGGCCAGATTATTATGATCTCTGAATGCTAAATAATCTGGCCACTCAGAGGCCTGGATCATGAATTCATGCATGTGTGGAGTCTGGTCAGTCTGACCAGAGGGAGGGGACATGGGCGGTTGGCCAGCCTGCCTGCTGGTCGAACTCATGGTTGAAGGGACAATTTGCATATTAGCCTTTTATTATATAGGATATACACTGAGTGCCCAGATTATTATGCGTTCAAAGATCATAATAATTTGGCCACTCAGTGTATTTACCATAGAGAAATATACCTAAAAAGTCCTAGGTGTAGCAGATAAGCCCAAGAGATTTATCCCTGTCTCTGGTACAAGGGTCACTCCTTTATTGATAGCTAATTGTTTTTGATATTCAATGTGTTTTGTCTAATCTGAGATGTTAAGGTAACTCCTGTATTGGGCTTTCTAGAAACCTCAGTCTAGAAGGGCAATCAGCCTTTCCTAGAAGTATTATTTCCTCCACTTCAGCAGTTGTGGGCCTCTTTGTACACAAGCAGTCCCTTAACATGGTGAAAAATAGAACAGACTCAGGGATAGGACTAAATCCATGTTGCTTCTTGAGTACAGAGACTGGTTTCCAAAGCATCTGGGACACAGCTGAGTGCACATAGAAGTATACTGTAAAAGGAATTTCTGGAGACTGTATTTCTAGGACATGGGGAAAGGTTACCAATCTTATTTTCTTTTGAAATCCTCAGGCTGTTACATTTGTTCCTAAGCCATCTTATAAATTCATCTACTGTGAATTTATCTGTTAATTTTGAATCAGATTCAACATTTTGACCACTGTCTTCTTATGTTCATAATCAGTATTTTATGTTTTCATGCTCAAAATTAATTTTCAAGCTGTAAAACTGATAATTTAGAGATAGAACATATGGATATGGTTGGGGTTAACTAGCTGTTAATATCAACTTCATCTTATTATTCATTTTAATAAAGGCTTCCTTCCTGTTTTAGGTTTCTACCATGAATGAAATGAAGAGTTATTCCCAAGCTGTCACAGGAGTGAGTTGCTGTTTGTTTTTTTTAATACTTTTTTAACCTTCTATGAAGTGTGTGTGTGTGTTTTAATTTAGCCTGTATTATCTCTGCTTTAAAGCAACCATATGTTTCCCAGGAAAGTCAGATTTTTTTCATGTTTGTCAGAGCTAAGAGCCTAGAATTCCTACATAACAGTACCAGTGATAACAAGCCCACGTGGTTTGGTGTTCAGCTTTCAGGAGAGGGATATGGGCATTCTCATCACAGCTTTCCCTGATTCTCAAGGCTGCTTCTCCCTGCAGCCCGTTTATTTTACCGTGGAGAAGGCTCCCACTTTAATCACATGGAGCCTTCCAGTAGTTGACTTCTCAAGTCATTTTCTTTTTTTTCCTCTTTTTAAATATATTTTGTTGATTTTTTTACAGAGAGAAAAAGAGATGGATAGAGAGCTATAAATATCAATGAGAGAAACATTGATCAGCTGCCTCTTCCACACCTCCTACTGAGGATGTGCCCAAACCAAGGTACTTGCCCTTGACTAGAATTGAACCTGTGACTTTTCAGCCCACGGAGGCAAACCAGTTAGGGCTAAAGTCATTTTCATTGTTTTTGGAAGGCTACTCATGTTTCTTTCATTTTTAAAAATATATATCCTGACTGGTTTAGCTCAGTGGATAGAGAGTTGGCCTGCGGACTGGAAGGTCCCAGATTTGATTCTGATCAAGGGCATGTACCTTGGTTGTGGGCACATCCCCGGTAGGAGGTATGCAAGAGGCAGCTGATCAATGTTTCCATCTCATTGATGTCATTTGCTCTCTATCTCTCTCCCTTCCTCTCTGTAAAAAATCAATAAAATATATATTTTTTAAAATATGTGTGTGTGTGTGTGTGTGTGTGTGTGTGTGTGTGTGTATCTTTATTGATTTCTGAGAGGAAGGAAGAGGGCCAGATAGAAACATGAATGATGAAAAAGAATCATTTATTAGCTGCCTCCTGCATGCCAACAATGGGGATTGAGCCCACAACTTGGGCATGTGTCCTGACCAGGAATCAAACTGTAACCTCCTGGTTCATATGTCAATGCTCAACCCCTAAGCACACTTATTTTCTTCAGGGGTGTTTTGAAATTGTACTTATATGTTTGCTTTTTCTCTTAAATACTAGTTCAGTTTTGAATGAGGACTCAATCACAAAATAAGAGAATTCTTCTGGCCTTTAGTTAAAATGTTAGCTATCATGGAATATTAAGGGAAGGAAGTACCTCAGGCTGAAAATTTTGTCATTTAGTCTTTCCTGGAATACTGAAAAAGCAAAACTAGTATTGGAGTATTTGACCACAGAGGCACTAGGACTTTAAGGAAGAAGAAAGAAGGGATGAAAGGAGACTGATGACCTAATAACTTAGCTGTTGTTTTACTGTTTTACAGTTTTTTGCCAGTATGTTGACCTATCCCTTTGTGCTTGTCTCTAATCTCATGGCTGTCAACAATTGCGGGTAAGTGCTTTGCATTTCTTCTCCTGGTACTTGGCTGCTGTGTGTTTAACAAGCAGAGTGGTCCTGGTGGAAATGTCAGGGAGAAAAGTACAGTTAATGCTATTACTAGATTTCCAAATATTTTTCTCTATATGTCCCATGTATCAGCAGTGGCATTAATCTATAATAATAAAAGGGTAATATGCTAATTAGACTGGATATCATTCTGGATGACCTTCCTGATGAAGCCGGGGCCAGAGGGAAGCCAGGCTTACATGTCAGCCCGGGCTCCAGGTGCCTGCTGGTGGAAGAAGGAGGGAAACAGCCTGGGCCTGGGTGCCTGCCAGAGGGAATCCATGCCGGCAGTCAGAGGAAGGAAGGCCTACTCTTGCACAAATTTGGTGCATCAGGCCTCTAGTTTATATTATAAGTGGCCACCTCATATCCTTTTTGGAATAAGGGAAAGCATAGATAATATTTCTCAAGTGCTTATATACTATTATATGCACTTGCTAGTATAGGTCCTGTTCCGAAAAGGACCAGATAATTACCAAATTATTCTATTTTTACATCTTTCTGTTATTTTAAATCTTTACCCTTTTTTTCTCGAAAGTTACAACAGGTATATCAGGGATTGAATGACAACCTGTACCTGTTTTTTCCTAGGAGAAAGTGAGTTTTAAAGAAAGAAAAAAGGGGAATTTGGTCCATGGGAAGCTTCTTTCAGTGTATTGGTCAGGAAGGATGGGTGTGGTGTGGTGTGGTACTGGATACCATTGAGTTCAAGCTTCTAGATGCCAGGTGACTGAGTTGGACCAGATTTTGCCTCTTAATTTGATTCAGGAGAATTCTGCTCTAATACAGTACCTGATACAATATACCATTAGACATGCATGTCATTGTTTTCTAACAAGATAGCAAGTGGAAAGCTATATGGAGTTTGGAGCACAGTTGTCAATCTATAATAATAAAAGCATAATATGCAAATCGACTGAACGGCCAAACAGCAGAATGACTGCCTGGACAACCACATTATGACATGCACTGGTGCCAGGACATCCAAGGCTGGTGCAAAGCGATTGGTCAGGGGGACCCCCCCCCCCCCGCCACTGCTCCACAATCACCCTGCAGAGGGAGGCTCAGGCTACCAGGCAGCAGGTGATCAATTGAAGGGGAACTCTATGATTACCCCAAAGAGGGAGGCCCATACTACCTGGAAGGCTGCTCTGAGGTGGGTGGGCGGGGCCTCCTCTACAGGGCGATCAATCAGGGAGGGAAGCCCAGGTCCCAGGTGCCAGCAGCCAGAGGGAAGCTGTGCTAGCAGCCGGGGGAAGGAAGGCCTACCCTTGCATGAACTTCATGCATTGGGCCTCTAGTGTTTCATATCATGTTACATTCTGTTTGTGATTTGTAGAGTAGCTGCCATATTTTAGCCCAGAGCATACTTGAAGGATGAGTTAAGTGTGTTTATTCCCTATAATTCTTGGAGAGGAAGTGATTATACCTGAGTAAGAGCATGTAGTCACCACTGTTTTATCCATTGTCATATTTAGGTGCCCCTTTTTTTTCGCCCTCACATATAAGTTTAGATTATTAATCTTTTCATTAAATTTAGATTATTAATCCATAGAAGTTTAGATTATTAATCCTTATAATCCTTTCATTAAGTTTAGATTATTAATCTATATAAATTTAGATTATTAATCCTTTCATTATTAATTCTTTCACATGTAAGTTTTAGATTATTATTAAGAAAAACCTATACAATTACCACAGATAAAGTCCTGAAGAATCTTTACTCGTTTTTTTTTGCCAGCACCAACATTGGCTTTTGCAGTCTCCTTGACTTTCTTCATTCTGTTCTTGTATTCCTTTCTGTTTTCTTGAGGTTGTCTTCTCATATTGGCCATGTCTTGCATGTCTATGTTTGGGTTCATTTTTCTTTGCGTAATCCAAGGTATCAAATCATGTCAAAGCCAGTGGTCTTACCCCCACCTAAGTGGATTCTGATTCCAAACAGAAAGATGACATCAGGTATGGTCTTATACATTTTGGCTAGTTTTTCCCAAATTTCTGTCTTGGGTACTGTTGCTTTCCCAGGGTGAAGGACATCAATGACCATTTGCTTCCGCTGAAGTAGACTATTGGTCATTAACTTCCTGGTCCATATAGTTACTGTGTCATTAATGATGAAAGTTGATCTTTAGGCAGCTAGGGAAGAAAAGAGAGGCACTGTTTCCTCTCTTTTTTTCTTTCTTTGTTCATAATTGAGATTTTATTGTTTTGAGGATCAGACATTTCAATTCGAACACAATTTTTTTTTAATGTATTTTATTGATTTTTTTACAGAGAGGAAGGGAGAGGAATAGAGAGTTAGAAACATCGATGAGAGAAAAACACTGATCAGCTGCCTCCTGCACACCCCCAACGGGATGTGTACACAATTCTTAACATATGTACCAAAACTGTAAAGTCATGTACTTGTGATTCTTTTCTAAACAGTTATTCCAGTGACTTTCCAGCTTAAAATGTAGAGGCTAACTTTCCTTAATAGAGTAGCAAGTACCAATATCTTCAAATGTTGATATACGCTGTTACATCAAAGTCCCACTAATTCACAATTTAATATCATATATACTGCACAATCAAATTTTCAATCTTTCACAGCACATTGACAACAAAGTTACTAAGAAAACTGAACTACCACACCAAAGATGTTACAGATGCACAAAATTCTGACAGGGAGAGCCAAGATCAAGGAGTGGTTTTCTTTAGGAAATAATTCTACCAAAAACATGTGAATAGAAGTAATTTAAAATGTTCAATACTAACTCCAAATTGCCATTTAGTATGCTTTGTTTTATAGGATATAAAAACTACCCCCATGTATGGAATGTTAAGCTGACACCTAAGACAATCAAAGTCGGCCATATTCAATATCCCACTATTTTCTGGTTGTACCAAAAAATAAACATCCAGCAAATGATTTCACCTCTGTAAGCATTTACACTTAAAAAAAAATGGGATGAAGTGGAATTCCCTCCTTCTTAAAAATGTTTCTAGAGCTACTAAAAACTTACATTTACAAAATAGTTGATAAAAATATTCCTCTGGATTGTACAAAAAGGGAGACAGGGACCACTGGTAAGACCTGGTATATGACATTAATCAGACTTGGCTTCTTTTTCTCCTGCTTCATCTGAGGTTGAACTCTCCTCGTTTTTAGTGTCTTTGTTTTCTGCAGGAAGATCTTTAGGTTCCTGGTCAGCCACTTTGGCCTGTTTTCCCTTTGTTCCCCTTTCCCTTTCGTTTGCACTCTTTTGTCCACAGATCTATCCTTTCCTGCCGCCTTTTTTGGGCTTTGTTACCACTTTGCAGAAGCAGGTTTGGCTGACAACCTGGCGGACCTCCTCTTAGGTTCCTCCTTGGCCACCGCTTCCGCAGAGCTAACCTATCTCTTGGGCATCGTGGCAGGCCAGGCGGCCCCTAGTGGCTTGGCGAATCCCAAGTTGCTCAGACCCTCGATGGGGACCTGTTTCCTCTTTAGGTGCTTTTAAACACTACTTAGTTTTTAAATCCCATTTTCCTACTCTTCAATTATATAATGTTTTTAAAATATATTGACTTTCTACAGAGAGGAAGGGAGAGAGAGAGCTAGAAACATCAATGAGAGAGAGACATCGATCAGCCACCTCCTGCAAGCCCCCACTGGGGATGTGCCCGCAACCAAGACACACGCCCCCAACCAGAACCGAACCCGGGACCCGCCAGTCCACAGGCCGATGCTCCATCCACCGAGCCAAACTGGCTTCGGCTAATTATATAATTTTGAGTGGAAAGCACTGTGTTCTAGAATTTCATATCTCCACAAATTAAAAACCTAGATGTTTTAGAAAATTCGTAACTGAAGTGCTTATTTGTTGATTCAAAACATAAATATAAGGGAAATTTATTATAACTAAAATTGCCTCTCAGGAGAAACTTCTGGGCAGGAGAATATTTTGACAAAGATTTACTGGACTCTTAAGAGAATGTTTTGTGAATATTAACTTGAATAGCTCATCTTTATTTCTATTTCAGGCTTGCTGGTGGGTGCCCTCCTTACTCCCCAATATATACTTCTTGGATAGATTGCTGGAGCATGCTACAAAAAGAGGTACTTCTCATTTTCTCTTGTCTCTTGGCTCTACCCTTCCCCCTTTCACTTCGACCCGCCCCTCTCCCCCATATTATTTACTTTATTTTGGTTTTGTTTGTTTTCTTAAATAATGTTTCTGGGATCCCAGGTTAATTGTTTTAGCTACCAATTATTGTGCTCTTGACAGTGCTCCATATGTCATCTGGCAGAGTAGTAAAATGTGCTGCTTAGAAATCAGCAGGGGTAATGAAGAAGCAGGATATGATCCAGATGCCTTTTGAGTGATCACATTCAAATTACAAATGGGCTCTGGGTAAATGCTTATCCTGGTTGTGAAAATGATAGCCTGATTTCAGATTTTTTTTCCAACTTCACTTTTTGTAACTTCTCAGAATTTCTTATTACAGTCTGATAGGAGTAAACAGAGGAATGAGAAGTTATTAATTTCATTATTTGTTCACGATGAAGTTGATAGACCTAGTCTCTTGCTGCTAGAGTCTTAGTCCTGGTTTTGTCCTAGTCATTTAGTTATGTCTCCTAAACATGTTAGTGGATCATTTTGTTCTGACTCCAATTTATTGTTTGTTATTGCTGTGAGGTATATCATCTGCAACCAGAAATTCCTGCTCACTCTAGGCAAAGTTTTATTAGGAACCAAAGTAATGGATGGCTGTGTGCGAAATTTAACACAGGACCATTTAAAATTGCCATCAGTTTAAAGCTTGTTTTTGAGTGGAAAGCACTTCTTTTTCAATCCTTACCCCAAAATATGGGGTTTTTTTACTAAGTTAAGAGAGAGGTGGGGAGAGAGGGAAACATTGATGTGTGAGAGAAACATTAATTGGTTGCTTCACATAGGTGCCTCCACTGGGAATCGAACCTCAAGACTTTCAGTGCACAGGATAATGGTCCAACCCAGTGGTCAGCACTCATTAGTCAACAAGCAGCAAATCGCTGGTCCAACCCACTTAGCCATACCAGCCAGGGCGAGTGGGTAGCATTTTTTATAGGATTGTAGAAAAAAAATATGAAGAAATTCTTTGTTTCATTATATTATAGCACTAGTGATACATATGAGAAAGGCCTTTATTCATAAAGCTCAGTAATACTGTAGTTGCTTATGCCCAGTGTGCATATGCAACAAGCCCCTCCTTGAATCCAGGCTAGAATTATTTTTTTTTTCTTTGTTTTTTATTATATAATTTTACTTTATAATATATATTTATTTCAGAGAGACGTGTGTAGGGGGGGTGAGAAAGGTCAGTGATGAGAGAGTATCATAGATCTGCCTCCTGCATACCCTCTACTGGGGATAGAGCCCTTAATACAGACATGTGTCCTGACTGTGACCTCTTGTTGCATAGGATGATGCTCAACCAAGTGAGCCACGCTGGCTGGGCAAAATAACCATTTTCTATCATCCTACTTTACATATGGAAAAACTGGGATTTTGGACAGTTAAATAACACCAGTTATGTAACTCAAGATCACATGGCCTATATTTTGGAGAGCTAGATCTATGTTTAGGCTATCTAACTTCACAGTCTACTCAGTTAAACTCACACATACTACTTTAATTATAAGATTGAATAACCACTTCCTAGAGACCTGATCATTCCATTAAAAAATAAATAAAAGCACTTGGCCAGTGTAGTTCAGTAGGTGGGTATTGACCTCTGAACCAATGTTCCATTCCCTGAAGTCAAGTTCCATTCCCTGTTGGGGTACGTACCCAGTTTACTAGCTAGAATCTGCAGAGGCAGCCGATCAATGATTCTCTCTCATCATTAATGTTTTTATCTCTCTCTCCCTTCCTCTCTATCTAAAAATCAATAAAGACATATATCTTAAAAAATAAATAAAGGCTAGCACTTACTGAGTGTTAGGACTGTTCTGAGTACTCTATATATAAAGTGATTCATTTCATAGCCCAGCCAGCAAGTGTCAGAGCCAGAGTCCAAACTGGGAGTTTTGTCTAAATAAGTAAGAAAGTTTTGCCTTATCCATGTGGCAAAATTGGAGTTAGTTCTACAAAAGCTCAACATGAGTCAGAAAGTACAAATTGCTACTCTTAGTGATCGTTGGTTTTGTCCTAGCCACTTAGTTACATCTCCCAGAAACATGTCTAGGAGGATCTCTGCTGATTTGGACTGGTTGATCTCATCTTCACACTAGATTTTATTTGTATTTATTTGTTTTCCAGGGAAATATGAGCCGAGGAAATAGCTTGTTTTTCCGGAAGGTCCCCTTTGGGAAGACTTATTGTTGTGACCTGAGAATGTTAATTTGAAGATGTGGGACAGGGACAGTGACATTTCTATAGTCCCAGATGCACAGAATTATGGGAGTGAATGTTGATTTCTATACAGTGTGGCACGCTTTTTTAATAATCATTTACTCTTGGGAAAATGGAGGTATTTGGTGTCTGCCTTTTTTTGTTCTTTTTCCCAGCACAGCATAATTTACCACTAATATTCCCCTTTAGTTATTCTGAAATTGTACATTTTTGCTCCAGACTCTTTATTTTACTTAAACAGGAAAAAAAGTTGCATTTTCCTAACTATTGTCATGTGATTTGGTCTTAATTCAAGGCTTTGTAAAATGAAGAGTACAATCCCAAGAAGAAAGATAAATAATTCTGTAAAACTTAAGAATAGTAAGGCAAACTGTATGAGAGGTCATGAATGACCTTTCTTTAGTACACCCTAAAAACTCAGCAGTATCAACCAGAATTTGCCTCCCATTATATGCTTCTAAGCGTTTTTTATTAATCCTGTCTCTCATACTTTATAAAAAGGACAATCTATTGCTAAATCACCCTACAAAATCTGTACATGAAGCATCCACACCTTCACTGTTAATTGCAAAGTAATAAATTGTTGTCAACAGAAAAAAATAAGACAATTATAGAGAATAAGCAAGATTTGGAAAAGAAGCATACTGGCTTTTTCCCCCCCAAATAAATTCTTGTTATCATTTAAAATATTAAAAGCAAATGCTACAGTAGTAGCCCCTTCTCTAAAAGCTAAGTGTTTTCCAGGCCATAAATGACATCATTACATAGTTCTAATTGTATATATTCCTGTTCTTCAGTTTTTGTTTTATTTCCTTTTTGTTGCAGAAGGTGAGTAGTTTGTTTTTCATTCCTTATGACACCCTTGGAAAGTATACTTGTAACTTCATATCAGGTGATGCAGTCCACAGGGTTCTTAGGATATTGATCACCTCGCATGTCATACCCTCAGTTAGGCATGTTAACAGCATTTATAGAAGGAAAAAAAATCATTTTCGGAGGCAATGAATTTCAACTCAAGCATAAAGCTTCTATTTACTCAGGACTTTTAAAAGCAGGTTAAAATGCTCCAAGATGAGAAAGCATGTTGTTTTACTTATTTAAGTAATCCACTAGGATGTTGCCAAATGAGTAAGCACTTACTTTGCTGCTTCTCAGATTTCTCTTTCAAAGCAGCAGCCCCTGATATCCGACGGAGCATGCAGGTCTCTCCTTCCCCAGGGTCTAGGAATCAGCCTGAAGCTCATGAATAGCTTACCTTGAAACGTCTTTGATGTCTTTTACTTTGTCTTAAAAAGTAATGTAAATTTTATATTCTATTCGATATTATATGCATTTGTTTTAATATAAAAATGTTTTGCATTTCCCATCTTTTTTCCCAAAAAAAAATCTTCAAGTAAAGATAATCTAGGAAAATGTGCCATGTTTATTATCCTGTGGCTTCTGTATTCATACACGCCTGCCTATTCCTAATTGAGTCTGACTGTAAGGACCAGTCTACCACCAGAGGGCAGCAAGACTCTGGTTTGGCCTCTGCAAGTTGGGCTGCTAAAAAATTTCACCAAGGCCTGGAATTGTTCGAAGTACAGTACTAATCTAGTCATTCTGACTACATCCAAGCAATGGGTCCGATAAGGGTGCTATTCCTATGTTCCTCATTAAGTTTAAAGGCTATTTATAGAATAAAAAGTCTGTAAACCATATTCAGGGGCTAGTAAATTCAAAGGTACTCTTAAGATACATCTGTAAAAATAATAAACTGACTCATTAAATGTGTAATATAGACTTAGATGAGGATTATCTAGTAAACTGCACCCATGAAACTGGGCAAGTGTTTTGCTTTGGCAGTGCTGAGCAAAAGGGCCAGGAAATATCTCCCTATAGGAAGTGTGATGGTCATTGAAGCCTTGATTGAAGAAAAGAATGAGGGGTTTCCTGGAACTTTTGGGATGGTTGTAAAAGCAACCTTACAATGAAATAAACTTTAAACATAACCCTACATTCCCGCTTCTTACTGTTACCTGAACATACGTTGGCTTTGTTGTGATCTACTTTAGAAATGTCTTCCTTTCCCTCTCCCATTGACATTTGTCCTCTATAGTAAGAATCAGTTCTGTGGGATCTACTTGTAAAGTCTCTCATAATCCTCCCAACAGGAGGAGTCTTTGCCTTCAAACTCCCCTCCCCCAAGTCCCGTAATTGCAATATAAACTGAACTGACAAAATGAAAACTACATCCAAAACCAAGTGTAAGGCTTAACCAGCAGGGCATTATTTCTCTCTGGTTTGAAAGTCTGTGAAAATAATTACATTTAGCCCTTTTGAAACAAGCCCCCTAAAACACGGCTTTATAGAAAAACTAGCTGATCAAGGAGCAGTACATGCAGTTGATCAGTTTAAGGTGAGGGAGCAAGAAGAGAGAACTTTGGGAAGTAGTAACTGCCAAGCCTGTTGCATAAGTCTTAATTCTCATAATCCTTGGTGGAAAAAAAGAAAATGAGATTCAGATTAAGTTACTCATTCAAACTGCAGAGCAGGTTTCAAGGCTGCACTCAAACCTGAGTTTCAAATTATAAGGTATATTTACTGCTTTACTGAGGGGAAAACATCAGCCGGTGAACCAAATGGGAAGGCATCCATCTGAAGAAAAAGGCCCACCCCCTTAGTGAAAGCAGTGAACCAGTCTACCACCAGGGGGCAGAGAGCAGATGGTCTTAAATCAGGAAATACATAGTTCTTGTCTCTGCAGAATGATAAATAAGTGAAGTAACTGAAAATAGACATGATTGCCATGACTTACCTAGACTGTTATAATGGTATATGCAGCTGGAAAGCAAAATTCTTATATAATTAGGATTTATTCTTAGGAGTACTATCAGACCTTTTTATTTGGATTTCTACCACTTTCGGGAGGACAACATTTCTTCAAAGTGATCTATGTGTCAGCTCCTCTGATGGATTTTTCCAGAACATCCTTGTATCTCGGGGGGCTTTATTCAGGCTGCCTTCCTAAGTGCCATAGTAATTTATATATTGGGTTTTTTTGTTTTTTAAATATAGACAACGATGAGTGTTTTATCTCCCTTGCAGAGATTTTTAGGGTACCTAAGAATATCACATGTGACATCTCATTCCCCCAACCCCTACTGGCCCCACATCCTATTGTCTCTTCAGACTTGAGAGAATCTTACACTCTTACACTCTGATTTTTGTCTTAAGGGGAAAGTTGCAAATGAAAGATTGGTTCTTTTGCCATCAACCAGTGCCTTCTTTTCAGAATATTTTTTAAGGTAACTGATTAATTTTCTAAAGCAACTGTTCTTCTTCCAACAAACTTAGTCCCTAAGAATCAGTTTCCTCATCTGTCTGCTACCTGAAGAGATGTCTTGGTGAGGCCCCCACACACTGTACTAGTCTGCTGTGATTCATGGCCACAAGCTGAATTCTTGGAAAACCCATTATCCCTTGCTCTCATAGTACATTCCTCTGCAATCCAGCCCAAATCTCCGGAGTGGGACCAATTAGGCAAATTTTGTATTAAAACCACAATTGTTGATCCAACTTATACAGCCCTGAAAAAGAGTATTTTCAAATAGATTCAGGTCGGTATCACCCTCCAAAATGTGATTGGAGGACAGGGCTTTAGAGAGCATCAAGGAGAAGAGATTGAGAAAAAGAAACGTGACCTGGAGGTGCTATTCGAGACTCACCAGCTTCCTGAGAGGAAGAGCAAATACTGAAGCCCCACCCCTCCCAAAGTCTCCACAATGACAGTGGGTGAGAGGCGGTTTTCTACCCCAATTTCTGCTCACTGAGGCAGCCAGAAGAATGTTCTCCGGTCATGCCACATTTCCACGGAAAATCTACTTGGTATTGCAGCTTGTTTCCAGACAGACTAGCATGAGGAGCTCAAGGTCAAATAAGGACAAGAAACAGAATTGTACCTACTCACTTTCTATCCAGTCTGGGGCCCTGCCCTCCTGGCGTCAAAAAGACAGGAGAGAATGTCCTTTGGCTAGAAATGAAAAGAGAAGGTGAAAATGGAAACAGCAGCCATACCTCACTGCAGACAGCTCACCTCCCAATGGAATTTGGTATTTCATGCCTTTCCTCCCCTAATGAACCTAATGTTCAGAGTTCATAAGTGCAGCCCTCAGTTATTCAACGTGCAGCCTAGGCAAAGTCCTGAGGTAGGGTCAGGGGGGAGTGCACAGCGTGCAGTGAATCTCTCCCTGTCCTTCCTGGCACTTACTGTACCCTGAGGGAGGGATGCGGTGTGACAAGAACAGAAAGGAGGAATGGTGGGAGGGTTAAACAGAACCATATGTAGAACAAAGCCTGGTACACTGAGAAAGGACAGGCACTGAGTTCTGGAAACACGCTGTGATGACTATGGTACAAGGCAGTATGTGCCAGGAGATGCTGAAACCAAGCACCACAGGGTCCACAAGAGGGGAAGCTCACATCCCCTTGGGACAGTGGTTCTCAACCTGTGGGTCACGACCCCTTTGGGGGTTGAACGACCCTTTCACAGTGGTCACCTAAGACCATCGGAAAATGCAGATATTTACATCACAATGTATAACAGTAGCAAAATTTCATGGTTGGGGGTCACCACCACATGAGGAACTATATGCAAGGGTCGCGGCCTTAGGAAGGTTGAGAATCACTGCCTTGGGAGAACATGAAGACTTCATGAAGGATAGGATACTAGGAAGCAGGATGGTGCGATAGGAACCATTTCCAGCTCTCACTCAGTAGCTGTGATACCTCAGGCAAGTTCCTCATCTCTAAATGAGAGCAATTATCTTATTGGAGTATCTTTTAAATATATTTTTATTGATTTCAGAGAGGGAGAGAGAAACATCGATGAGAGTGAATTATTGGTTGGCTGCCTCCTGCACACCCCCTACTGGGGATCGAACCCACAACCCAAGCATGTGCCCTGACAGAATTGAGCCACACCAGCCAGGATTAATTGGATTATTGAATTTAATACAGTATCTGAGAAAAAATTTGATATGTGACAGTTGTTACCCTGTTTCCCCCAAAATAAGACATGTCTTATATTAATTTTTGCTCCCAAAGATGTGCTAGGTCTTATTTTCAGGGGATGTCTTATTTTTCCATGAAGCAGAATACAGTACACATTTATTGTTGAACAAAACAAAAAAAAGGAAATTTGCCAAAACAGGTTTGGCTCAATGGATAGAGCATCAGCCTGCAGACTGAAAGGTCCCAGGTTCAATTCCAGTCAAGGGCATGTACCTTGGTTTCGGGCACATCCCCAGTAGGGGGCGTGCGGGAGGTGGCTGATCAATGTCTCTCTCCCATCGATGTTTTTAACTATCCCTCTCCCTTCCTTTCTGTAAAAAATCAATAAAATATATTTTTTAAAAAAAAGGAAATTTAGCCGAAACCAGTTTGGCTCAGTGGATAGAGCATCGGTCTGCGGACTGAAAGGTCCCAGGTTCGATTCCGGTCAAGGGCATGTACATTGGTTGCGGGCACATCCCCAGTAGGAGGCGTGCAGGAGGCGGCTGATCAATGTCTCTCTATCCCTTCCCCTTCCTCTTTGTGAAAAATCAGTAAAATATATTTTTTTTAAAAAAGGAAATTTATTACCTGTATACAGTACGGTAGTAGTTGTCATCACAAACCAGCTCACTGATTGGTCGCAGCGCAGCTGGAGCTGTTCAGGCTATGTGAGGTCTCTTTAAATCAGGAATCAGACGCCTTACGGTAGCTTCGGGGGCCTTATATTCGGGGGAGGCCTTATTATCAAGGAGGTCTTATTTTGGGGGGGGATGCCTTATATTACAGCGGGTGGCAAAATTGGAAGTAAGTCTTATTTTCAGGGATGTCTTACTTTTGGGGAAACAGTATTATTTAAGAAGAGGAGAGGATACTTGTACAGGTGATGTGGGCAAAGTCATGGAGGTGATGGAGGCTGAAGAATGGAATTACATCTCTTCAAAGCTCTAGTTGAAGCTCATTTGAATAATTCGCACCCAAAACAGTAAATGTCACAGGATTCAGTAAATGTTTGAAATTACATCTCAACCCTCTCGCTAAGTCTGCAGTAGTAATTGCATTCACAAACTTTATTAAACACCTCATTATCACCCTGTTTTCCAAGCTAAAAAGCCCGGAGATGACTAAGTCCTCCCACCCTTCCCTCTACTTCTAAGAAGTCGCTGCTAGGTTCTCAGAAATGCCTCTCGGATTTGTCATCTTCCTTCCATCCCCGCTGTCTTGGTGGATCATCGCTGCTCAGCCGCGGCAGCAACCTGTTATCTTGTCTTCCTGCCATCAGCGTGGCGCAGTAGGCAGCAGATAAGCTGGAGCTTGCCGGATGACAAGGTCCGGAGGACAGCTACAGCTGCCTGCCTACGCAAGCTTCCGACCAGCGGTAAAGTGTTTCTGATCCGGTTTCTTAAAACCTCTTGCCCTCGCGTCCTAAATCCTCACACCGGAGCCCAAGCCATACAGTCCCAAACCTACAACCTCCGCCGCTCTGCGCCTCTGTACCTCAGCAGTAGTGGCTCTCTGTTTATCTCCCACTGCATCCTTACAAGATATTTATAAACAGAAAGTGGGTGTAAAGTTCTGCAAATGTGGCACACAAGGCTAATTCCACCTTCTTTTGAGCTTTGAAATTCCTATCCACCTCTTCATCTTCCGTCTTCTCTCAAAGTCCTGTCTCTCCTTGGTTACGGCCATGATAAACCTGGAAACCGTGGTGGCTAAGAGGTGTGACCTGGAAAGAGTGTGGGAAAATTAAATGGATTCATCACGTATAGACAACTGTGCAGAGTAAAAGCTATTGAAATAACAAATCTACTTGCCATCTGATAATAGGGTATTTGTTGGTGGCCTATTACATGTCCTGTCCATATATTCATTAGCTCCAACCCGTAAAACAGCCATATACTGGTAAGCAGTATCACCCTCACTTTACTGATCGATTTGCCCACGGCTGGACAAAGCCAGGATTCAGACCCGGGCCTGAAAGCCTGGGGAATTTCTAACATGCCATGCACATGTATGGAGTCCTGCTGTTTTTCTGCATTAAAATGGGGGAACAAATGGAAGGCGTTGAAACTTGATGAACAGGAACTCGTGATTTTCTAACAATAAAAGGGTCCACATTGTATATTATGGTTGCATAGTTAGAAACCCAACAAACTGGCCTGAAAGAATTTATTGGCTCAAGTAGCAGAAATGGTCAGTGGTTAATCCACTGGTTTGAGCAAAGGCATCAGGACTCCCATCTTCATCCCATGGGTCTGCCCACCTCTCCTGGTTTCCCTCAGGCAGGCTCATTCCATGTGCAGCAACATGCCAAATGGCATGTGGGGTTCTTAGAGCTTGTAGTTCCAGAGAATGAGCAAATACCTCGGAGGGAAGCCCCTGGCAGACTCTGGCCTCACACACAGGTCCATCTGTAAGCCGTTCAGTGAGTCCGGAGCACTCTGCTGGCCAGACCTGAGTCTCAGGCCCAGCCTAAAGGTCAGGATCCAGGGTCTGCCCCACTGGAACCTCACACTTTTAGCTGGAGGGCATGGCTCACCAAACAGCGTGTTAGTAAAGGGCAGAGCAAGAATTCAGACACACCTGGATGAGTTTGACAGCAAATCCTGCGTGCTTTGCGCCGCAGCACGTTGCTCATCTGGGAGGGCCAGACACGGAGCCTTTGGGGAGACTGGAAGATGAGCTCGGGGAAGCTGCATCCCTGTGGGAGCTCACCTTCAACTGCCCGGCCATGCTCTGAGGGCAGGCTGGCACTGGGCTGGCAGCCGCCCTCTGCCCGGCAACCAGAGTCCCCACAGCTACCTGCTGAGTGACAAGTCCTTCACGTGTATCAGGGACAGGGTTCTCTCTCAGTGAGGGGGAAACACTACCATGGAGCCGCTGCCACAACCTTCCTTCTCACCAGGGAAAGAATTGCCTCCTGGTGCTGTGGGTGTAACAGGAACCACAGGAGAAAGTCAAATCAAGAAAGAGGGTGTAGCCGAGACTGGTGTGGCTCAATGGATAGAATGTAGGTCTGCGGACTGAAAGCTCCCAGGTTCGATTCCGGTCAAGGGCATGTACCTTGCTTGTGGGCACATCCCCAGCAGGGGGCGTGCAAGAGGCAGCTGATCGATGTCTCTCATCAATGTTTCTAACTATCTCCCTTCCTCTCTGTAAAAAATCAATAAAATATATTTTTTAAAAAAAGAAAGAGGGCATGTTAGGCATGGAATGGATGGATGAATAAAACGTCCTAGGAAATAATTTGGAAAAAAAAATTTAAATACTTTTTTTTTATTTCAGAGACAGGAAGGAAAGGGAGAGAGAGGGAGAGAGAAACATCAATGAGAATCATCAATCAGCTGCCTCTTACTGGGGATCAAGCCCGAAACCCTGTCCAGGAATCGAACCATGACCTGGTTCATAAGTCGATGCTCAACCACTGAGCCATACTGGCTGAGTTAATTTTTAAAATTTAGAGAAAAATTAGGATCCCACACTTAGAAACTTGAAGTGGGAATGTGGCACAAGAGACAGGAAGGTCTAAAATAGGGAGTGGGGAGAGCCCACGAGCAGAAAGACCTGGGACAGAGGGAGCGCTAGAGAAACCAGTGTGGCTCTCTATAGAGCCCCTGGCGGGCTCGAAAACTAAAAGGGAGGGAGGAGACGAACCAGTGAGGTCCTTGATAAACTGAGACTTGGAAAGGATGTAGAAAGGGAAATAAGGAATAAACAGAGGAAAGGATCCCTCGGATGAGGTGTCAGGCTGGCCTTTGTTGGAAACAGATTTTCTTCATTGTCCCCTGAGGAAAAGCATTTCTGCACTGGAATGAGTAAGGCAATCCAAGGTTTAGAGGAAATTAAAACCCCAAATAAAAGAGATGGGGCCGCCGAAACCGATTTGGCTCAGTGGATAGAGCGTCAGCCTGTGGACTGAAAGGTCCCAGGTTCGATTCCGGTCAGGGGCATGTACCTTGGTTGCGGGCGCATCCCCAGTGGGGGAGCGTGTAGGAGACGGCTGATCGATGTCTCTCTCTCATCGATGTTTCTGACTTTCTATCCCTCTCCCTTCCCCTCTGTAAAAAATCAATAAAATATATTTTTTAAAAAGAGAGAGAGAGAGAGATGGGAAGGGGGAAAACCTAAGCACCTAGCCATTTAAAATGAGATGCAAATCCCAAGATGCCGAAATACATTTGCAGGTAACTAACATCCGGGAACCGCTGCCAGTGTAGCTGGTAAAAGGAAAGGCAGCACAGTGCAGGATTGCTGCAGAGGTCCTGATATTCAGAGGCCAGGGGAAAGGAGATTCTGGAAACTCTAGGTGGGCACATTGGAGGTAAAGTCCCCCCAAATTTATTCTAAATACAATATTGAACAGAGTTAGAGAACACCTCGAAAAATAGTTGGTATCTTCACTAAGAACAGATACAATAAATAATACCAACCATAGTTAATTATTTATTTGGAAGGCCACTAGAAAAATTCCTTGAACATAGTGTACCTTGTTTCCAGTTAGACATTGAAAGCCTCCTGATTGAGGAGACAATTGGGAAAACTGATCTCAGAGCGTCCGGTCAGGTGGGCTCGTACCTTCCCCTCAGATGGTCATCCAGGTGATGCAAATCTGGAGAGAAGTCTTAAGTTCCGTGCTTCGGGGCTCTGCAGGCTCTGCACTTGGTCAGCTCAGTTATCAGTGCCTGCCACACTCACCCTGTTTACCGATGGCACCACTTACTGAGAGCAAAAGCTGGTATTTGTCTGAATCAAGATTCTAACGCATCTTGAAACAGTAGCTGAAACCAACAGGGTGAATTTAAAAGAAGTGAAAAGCAGATGCCATCGTGTTACAGTTGCCTACAGTATTCAGTACAGTAACTTGCTGTACGGGTTCATAGCCTAGTGGTCGGCAAACTCATTAGGCAACAGAGCGAGCCGCGGTTTGCCAACCACTGGCCTAGGCTATCCGTACCGTCTAGGTTTGTGTCACATTCTATGCTGTTTTTACAATGACAAAATACCCTAAGGACACATTTCTCAGAATGCATCCCTGCTGTTAAGTGACCAATGACAGTATAGAGAAACCTTGTTACTTCTTTTCAAATTTGCTCCCCTAAGGTCCAATTCTGCTTCGATTCTTCACTAATTAAGCATCCAAACCTGGTTTCTTTTGTCAATTTCTCACAAATTAGTTTCTTTGAAAAGAAAAAAAATGGCCTGCTTTGGTCATTTCTTGAGCTTCCCCTGGCCACCCCCCCAAAAAAAGTGTAAAGACCCGCATTTAGGTTTTTCTTTGTAACAGTTGCGTAAGCATAGGGGGAAGGAAGTTGGCGTCACAGTGCTGCATGCGGGAAAGGCTGAGGGCTTTCAGCCGGCCTCGGGTTGAATAGAAGCCAATAGGAACGGAGCAGCTGCTTCCAAAGAGTGGTTCTCCGCACCCATTTTTATTTTCGGTACAAAAGGATGAAAGAGTGAAAAGTGTGTCTCTCCCTCCCCCATAGCCATTCCTCTTCCCAGGAGGCACCTGCTGTTCACAGCGTCTAGTAGCTCCTCTGAAATGTCTCCCATGCACATAAAAGCAAACGCAGGCCTTCTTTTTCTGTTTTTACATAGAGGGTAGCCCGCTGTACATCTTGTTTTCCACTGATCAGTAAATCTTAGAGATTATTTCATATCATTATTCGAAATGACTCCTCATTCTTTTGTATTCTACTGTATGTATGTGCCAGAATTTACTAAATGAGCCCTCGATGGCTGGACCTACAGGTCATTTCCGGTGTTCTGCTGTTAGAAACAATGCTCCAATGAATGAATAACTTATTTCACGTGTGTTGGCATGAATCTGAAGAAGAGCTGTCTGAGAAGTGGAATCACTGAGTGAAAGGGCATACACATTTTAAATTTGGTAGATATTGTCCAGTTGTGACCACTAACAATGTATGAATGTCCGTTTTTCCCCTTCCTTACCCACAGATTGTGTTACACGTTTTATTGTTCTTTGATAACATGAGGGGTAAAAAAAAAATAATAATGGCATCTTACTGTAACGTTCTTATTCTAACACTTTTTTATTGTTTATATCCTTTACCCATTTTTCTACTGAATTGTCTTTTTCTTAGAGCTCTTTATATATTAAAAAAATTTTGTGATATGGGTTACAAATATGTTTTCCAGTTTGTAGTTTTTATTTTGCTTCTGCCATGTTTTTCTTTTTAAAAAGATTTTTTTTAGAGAGGGGAAAAAGAGAGAAACATTAATGTGAGAGTGAAATATCAATTGGCTGCCTCCTGGACACTCCCTACAGGGATCCAGCTCACAACTTGGGTACGTGCCCTGACCAGGAATTGAACCAGAAAACTTTCAATGCTTGGGCTGACACCCAACCAACGGAACCACACTGTCAGGGGGCTGTTTTCCCTTTAAGCTGTATAATAAAATACGTGTCCATCATTTTTTTGACTTTTGGAATTATGCTATAGTTCAAAGTTCTTCCTCACTCAGAAATTTTTTACAAATCTTCCGTTGGTTTTTCTCAGTACGAGTCTGGAGGCCACTGGGTTCAGCTATGTGATTCCTTGTACAGTTGCAATCAGGCAGTGGCTGTGCCCTGAGCATCTTGAAGATTTCCTCATCCATGTTGTGAGCAATTGATGCTGGACCCACAGCTGGGGTCAAGGACAGTTGTTGGGGGGT
Organism: Lasiurus borealis; assembly: GCA_004026805.1. Classification (NCBI taxonomy): domain Eukaryota; kingdom Metazoa; phylum Chordata; class Mammalia; order Chiroptera; family Vespertilionidae; genus Lasiurus; species Lasiurus borealis. The sequence goes on from PVJN01011270.1 coordinate 22,584, forward strand.
AACTTGTGCAGCTGCACCAGGCCCCACCCGTAGGTTTAATGCCCTGTTGTCACCACTTAAATTCTTAAGTTTTGAATAAGAGGCCTGCATTTTCCTTCTGCACTGGGTCTTGCCGGTTAAATAGCTGGTCCTGACTGGGGCTGTTGGCCCAGGTGGCCTGGGCTTTCTCAAGCCATGGTAGCTGGGTTACAAGTGGCAGGTTCGGTGTGAGTTTCCAGAAAGTGGCGCAGTATCACCTTTTATGACTGAACCTAAATTCTCCTAGAAGGAAGTAGCAAAGTCACAGTGTAAGAAGTAGGAAGAGAGTGCCGAGACTGGCCAAGTGGATAGAGCATCGGCTTGCGGACTGAAAGGTCCCAGGTTCGATTCCGGTCAGGGGCATGTGCCTTGCTTGTGGGCACATATCCCTGTGGGGCATGCAGGAGACGGCTGATTTATGTCACTCTCATCAATGTTTCTGACTTTCTATCTCTCTGTAAAAAATCAATTTAAAAAAGTAGGAAGAGAGACAGGAAAATGCAATTTGCCACATCTGATCATGAGCAGGTCACTTCCCATCATGAGCAGGTCACTTCCCATCCCTGGCCTCAACCTCAACCTCCCCATCTCAGTTCCCTTCTGGGAGAAGGCCAAGGGCGAGTTGGGACCTTGATCCTGGAAGCCACTGCCAGCTTTCCCCTCCCAGTACTGTACTCAGGGGGATTGAACTCAGCCATCAGGCCAGGAGCTGACCTGGGAGCTCTGACCATCTTCTCCCCTGGAGGTCTGAAACCTCCAAGGAAGGCAGAGGCTCAGCGCCCTGACATCTGTTTCTCCTGCAGGCATCTTTGCTTGGCTAACTACTCCTCTGCTTTCATTGCTCCCGTGGGGCGTGTATTCGTCTCTCTCATTAACTTCCCTTCACCTCCCTGCAGGGTCCCTGGCCACTGAGGTCTGTTAATTCCCCTGTAATCCTCTGGCAAACCAGGAAGCTAATTAATTTGTGAGTTTGTGCCCTAGCTGATTTGGCTCAGTGGCTAGAGCGTCACCCTGCGGACTGAGGAGTCCCAGGTTTGATTCCAACCAAGGACACATGCCTGGGTTGTGGGCTCCATCCCCAGCAGGGGGCATGCAGGAGGCAGCCAATCAATAATTCTCTATCATCATTGATGTTTCTATCTATCCTCCCTTCCTCTCTGAAATCAATAAAAATATATATTTTTTAAATGTGTGAGTTTGTGCAGCATCCTGTCAATCTCTGCATCTCTCTCTTCAGTCTCTCTCCCATCTGTCTCTGCCCTTTGCCTATCTTACCAGCCCTGCACAGTTCAGATCCATCTGAATAGTGAGTGTTTTCTCCCACGTCTCCCTCCTCTCCACTCTTCTGTCCTGTCAGTCCTTCACTCTGAAGCCAGAGAGGTCTTCTTACAACATGCTCTGAGCACTCTGCCCTCTGCTGCAGGATAAAGTGAGCTCCTTCGCTCAGCATTGAAGCTACACATCATCCCTGGAAAACCCTTCCCTTCTGAACTGAACATGCCGTTCCCAAACCCCCACTGTGCCACCTCTGTCCCTTTGGAGTTAGTCTTCCTTTGACTGGGTCATCCATCTCACTAGATCAGATCCACACCATTATTTTTAAAAAATATTTTTTATTGAGAAAGAGAGGAAAAGAAAGAAACAACTATGTTGAGAAAAAAGACTAGAAACATCTATGATGAGAGAGAATCATTGATCGGCTGCCTCCTGCACATCCCCTTCTGTGGATAAAGCCCACAAGCCAGGCATGTGCCCTGACCTGGAGTCTAACCATGACCTCCTTCCTGGTTAATAGGTCAATGCTCAATCACTGAGCCACACCAGCTGGGCCTCATCATTGTTTAGAAATAGCCTGCTCTGTGACACCTTCCTCATCCCCCTGGTAGAATTTCCCTCTCCTTGAGCTCTCATAGCACCTCCTGATGCTGATCTCTCTTTTTAAAAAGTGTATCTTTATTTTTAAAAGTATTATAGATTTCCCCTTACCCCCTTATGGAAACGAGTAGTTTTTCCCAATGGCCAGCTGAGGTTTCCTTCCGCTGGAATCTTCCTGGGAATTGGGAATTGTCCCAGTGAGGGCCCAAACCTGGAGAATTTAGCCACTGACCATGGAGTGTCCCTGGTTGAGGGTTAGGGTCGCCCTGCAGGTGTTGACTCTCCACCTCCAGCCTGACCCACACTCCCTTCCTCAGCGGAGAGTGCCTCCAGGGAGGCCAGTTCTGAAACTGCTGGCAGGCACCCTCTCCCTGGGTCTGGGGAGGTGGGTGGGGCACTGATAGCGTCTGACACTCAGTTAAAGGATCTGCTATGAGTGAATTAAAAATTTGATCAACAGAATAAACTGGTGAATATAATAGAATCAGGGGCACAGAAAGGGAGTGGATTGATAATTCTCAGGGGGAAAGGGGTGAGGGGTGTACAGGGAGAGACTGGACAAAAATCATACACCTATGGATGAGGTCAATGGGAGGGAGATAAAGGCATAGAGAAGGGTGGGAGCTGGGTGGAGGGGTGCTATGGAGGGGAAAAAGGAGAAACAAATGTAATAATCTGAATAATAAAGATTTAATTTAAAAAAAAGGATCTGCTATGAAAACTATGTTGTGGCAGCTGCACAGCTGAGGAGGAGCAGGCAGGGCATACACCTTGCCCAGTGCTCTTTTCTTTTTAAAAAAATATGTTTTATTGATTTTTACAGAGAGGAAGGGAGAGGGATAGAGACTTAGAAACATTGATGAGAGAAGAACATCAATCAGCTGCCTACTGGGGATATGCCCACAACCAAGGTACATGCCCTTGACTGGAATCGAACCTGGGACCCTTCAGTCATTCATCGTTCGCCTAACGTCCTGAAGACTTCATGAGGACTAACATGTATTAAATTAATAGGACCGCTAAGTGTTGGGGGGTAACATAGAAAAGCTCCAGAGGGCTTCACGGGTCACCAAACTTCTGAGGAACCACATAGAGGGCCCAAGCATTTCCTCCCCCCACTCCCCGCCCAGTCAACCGGGTCAGGAACGGCACCAGCAGCTGGCACCTCAGAGCAGGGCTCTTAAGAAGCCTGCCACTCGCCGAAACCGGTTTGGCTCCGTGGATAGAGCGTGGGCCTGTGGACTGAGAAGTCCCGGGTTCGATTCTGGTCAAGGGCATGTACCTTGGTTGTGGGCACATCTCCAGTAGGGGGTGACCTGAATCGAACCTGGGACCTTTCAGTTCGCAGGCCAACGCTCTATCCACTGAGTCAAACCGGTCTCGGCTCTCATCGATGTTTCTAACTCTCTATCCCTCTCCCTTCCTCTCCGTAAAAAATCAATAAAATATATTTAAAAAACAAAAACAAAAAGAAGCCTGCCACTGGGTGTACTGAGTGCCAGGGTGTACATCGCCTCCACAGCGGTCAGGAGAGAACAGCAGCTCTGATTAAGAGGGTTCAGCTCCCTAGTTCCCCGGGGTGGGGAGTGGGGTCACAGCCCAGAGTGGGCCTTGGGAAGGGCTTCTGACGAGTGTTGAGCGGGAAAGACACTGTTCCCAGCCCTGCCCTGCCCCCACCCCCATCCTGCTACCCTGACCCCCAGCTAGACAGGCTGTCAGGGTCCCTCTGCACACAGGTCCAAGTCCTCTCCTTGTCCCGCTCACCCTTCTTCCTTCCCTCTCTCGGGCACTGACAAAGCAGCCCTTCCAGCCAAAATTCAGTTCCGCCCCCAGGAGTCCGCTCCTTCCTCACCCCCTTTCCCAGGGCCGAGGCTGAGCCTGTGATGTCGGGGTGCTTTGTCCTCCTCCCCCTGTCCTAACCCACAGTGGGCATTGTTTCCGGGTTTGGAGGCGAGGAAGAAAAATCAGGTCAATGTAAGCCCTTCCTATACCGGCGACATTGACCCAATTAATTACCTTCTCTTCCCTGGGACCCCCTCCCCCCGTGCCCCTCAGCCTGGGCACCTGTCCCGGCCCAAATCTCACCTTCCACTGTCCTTGCAGCCCAGAGGCCAGCCCGGTCTCTGTGTCCCGCTCCCGTCCCCTCTCCTCCGACCGGGGAGGAGGATGGTCTGCAGAGCGCCCGGGGCCGCAGGCCTCAGTTTCCCCTCCTGCTCACTGGGATTAAGGGTGCCTGCACGCTAGAGCTGGAGGGATGGAGCCGGCACCCGGGAGATGGGCGGCGTGAGAAGGGCCCAGAGTCCGCGCAGCCTGCGCAGGGGCCTTGGGGTGCGGGTGCCCAGCCCCTAGGTCCGCGCTCTGCCCCCCACCGCGGCGTGCCCCTCCCTCCAGCTGCTCTGCTCGCCCCTCCCGCGCCTCCCGCGCCTCCCGCACCTCCCGCACCTCCTGCGCCCGCCGCTCGGCTCCCGCGCTAGCTGGCCGCTTCCCCCGCGCCTCGCCGCCGCGGCCCCCGCCCCCCGGTCCCCGCACTCCGCCGCCCCGGCCCCCGCCCCCCGGTCCCCGCGCTCCGCCGCCCCGCCAGGCCCCTCCCGCCGTGCCCGGAGCCCCAGAACCGGAGCCCGGAGCCCGGAGCCCAGAACCCCAGCGGGCTCGGAGCGGACCGCCCGACCTCCGTCCTCAGCAGGTGAGCGCAGCCCCGGGGCGGGTGGGGGCGGCGGGGGCGCAGGTTTACCATGAATGGGGAGCGGGGGCGGGGAGGGCGCGTGGAGATGGTCCTTCCCCGGGAGGAGGATGTGGGAGCTTCTCCCTGAGAGGCTCAAGGGTTTTGTGTGTGTTTTTTTGTCGGAAAAGATGAATAAAGGAGGGTCTGGCGGAGGGGGGAGGGGTATCAGGGGAGGAGGACTGGGGTACCCCTTTCGGAGGGATTTTTTTCCCCACGAGAAGTGATTAATTGGCCTTTGTGAATGGGGGGAATTTATTGGGAGCTCGAGGAGCCTTCAAGGTAGGTGGGGAGGGGCGTTCTTGAGGGAGGCAGGATTTGGGGAGGGGGTGGGGCGAGGAGAGGGGCTCTGAGAGGCCCGGGGCCTGACATCGCTGCCCCTCCCCCCGGGGCTCCCGGGCTCTGGGTCTGCCCGCTTATCTGTGCCCCAGGTTTTTCTCTGTGAAGATGACTGTTTTGCTCTCCACCTGGACCGAGCCAGGAACAGCCATTTCCTTCCCTGCTGTGTGCTGTCCACCTGTCCTCCTCCCGCCTCTGACCTGCTCGGGGACGGAGGTTTAGGGACGGACGGACGGGGACCTAGGCATCTGGGATCTGGGCAGTGGTGGGTGAAACCAAGGTGGGGTGCTGGACACTCCGGAGGCGCTGGCGGGGGGTCGGATGGGCATGGTCCTGGAGCGGGACAGCTAGGAGCAGCGGGTCAGGCAGAGCTCAGATGCTCCCACACTCTCAGCAGGCAAAACGCTGGGGTTTTGTGGGGTTGGTTTTATTTGGTTTTGCTTCCTTTCTTCACCCCTGATGCCAAGACTCATTCCACCCGACTCCCCTCCTAACTGTGCAAAAAGGGAAATGGAGGCAGAGGAGAGGTTGTCTGGAAATATCTGTGTCGAGGAGGGTGGAGAGGAGAGCACACCGATTTGGGAGTCAAACACCCCGTTTCAAGGTTTGCCTCAGCGCTCATGGCGTGATCTTGGTCCAAAACACTTCCTCGTGTTGGGTCTCGGCTTCTTCTTATCTTTAAAGTGGGAGAGGCCCCACCTGTCTGCCAGGTTTGCCAGGCGCCCAGATATCTCCAAAGAATTCTTTTTTAAAAAATATATATATATATATTTTATTGATTTTTTACAGATAGGGAGATACATAGAAAGTCAGAAACATCGATGAGAGAGAGACATCGATCAGCCGCCTCCTGCACGCCCCACAGTGGAGATGTGCCCGCAAGCAAGATACATGCCCCCAACCGGAATCGAACCTGGGACCTTTCAGTCCACAGGCCGACGCTCTATCCACTGAGCCAAACCGGTCTCGGCCCAAAGAGTTCTTCAAAGGAGAATGCACGGGGGTGCAGTCTTCACCGCTCCAACGGCAGATGCCTCTCCCCCACCGAGGGTCTCGGCTAACCCCGAGCGGGCCTCTGTAGGAACCAGGAAAGGTACCTCCTCTGGAGGGAGAATGGTCAGCTGGGACTTGGGTTCTTTCTCAAGAGGATTGGGAAAAGGCACACTTTTCTCCAGGTGCAGCAGTTCACACATTTGGGCAAGTGTAATGTGGGCCGATGCCAGTGCCCGCCTACCCTAAGGTGAATGCCCTTGCTGTGTAGAGCACGTCTGTACAGCTGCACCTGGCAGCCCATCTCAGCAGGTCCCAGTGTCTCAGAGAGACATAAACTACACAGGCTCCCAGGATGTTGCCTACAGAAGCCCACATGCTAGGCTGTTGCCAGCTCATTTTCTGTCCTGCTTTGCCTCCACTTCAAGCCTTTGGGTATTCATTTCCCAAAGCCGATCTCTGACTCCCGGGAAGCTGATGGAACCCCCCCATCGGAGAGTGGCTCCTTTGAGTTAAGCAGAGCCTTCCCCAAGCTCCCAGGAGTAGGAGTTACTGAGTCCCTAACCCCTTAGGTCAAGAACTTGGTCAGATTGCTTTTCTCAAGGCCAAGAGCAGCAGCATCTACGCACCTGGGAGGCACGGCCGCTCAGCCTGTGTTCACACCTGTTAGCTCAGAACATTCTCACAGTCAGCTTGCGAAGGTTTCCTCCCCTTCACACAGAGGGAGCCATGCCCAGAGGAGTTAAGGGACTTGCCTAAGATTCCGCAGCGTGTTAAGTGGTAGAGCCAGGACCCAGGCCCAGGTCTAGCTGTCTGTCCCCTCCACGCCGCTGCTGACCTCACCACACTGTCAGAGGCCTGCTGGGATTGCTGCTCTCCCTCTGTTCCCAGCAGCAGCTCCTGGCTCTGTCCTTTCCCTGTGGCCAGCCCCCAAGCTCAGAGAAGGAGTCACTTTCACTCACTCATGGGGAACTGCCTCAAAACCCAACTGTTCGGGCCTCTTTAGTGCAAAAAGGGCCCCTGAGGACCCCAGAAGCCCAGTGTGGCAGCTGACTGTGGAGAGGGTCAGAGACCAGGGAAGGGGTCAGGGAGTAGCTCTTTCCCTTCCTGCCCAGATGGGCTGAAACGGTAGCCATCCTGAAGGACAACAGCACAGCAAACCAATGCCTGAGTGAAAGGCAAGCGGAAGACCACAGAATGGCCACCGGAAAATGCAGCAACCCAGAGGCTGAAGGAAACTCAGAGACCCCTTGCCCACCCCCCTTGTGTTCCCGGGACCCCTGGGTGCCAAGGGGAAGGGGATAGGGTGAGCCCCTACGAACAGAGCATCCCGCTTGCATCTGTGTTGTCTGTATGACAGCTTTCGCGTGAGAAAGGGGTTCCGGTGCTTATAACAATGGAAGTTTGAAGAATCACTGGCCTAATCTCATGGTTCCCCAAGTGTGGTCCCTGGACCAGGAGCATTTACCTGGGGGAATTCGTTGGAAAACGAAAATTCTCGGGCCTCATTAGACCTACTAAATGCAAACTCTGGAGAGAAGAACCAGCCATGCATGTGTGAATAAGCTCTCCAGATGACATTGACTGCTGAAGTCTGCAAATCACGGATTAATCCAAGTGCATAGGAGACCGAGTCCTGGGGAAGCATCCAGGGCAGGGCTAGGAAGAGAACCGGTGTCCAGGTCCAGAGAACCAGGCTCCAGGTCCAGAGCTCCGGGAATTTAAAGGTGTCCCAGTCCAACAACCCTCCTCTCCTCCCCTCTCTCTCTGCACCCCCCCCCCCCCTTTGCAGGCGCCATGCTGCCGCTCCTGCTGGGCCTGCTGGGCCCGGCAGCCTCCTGGGCCCTGGGCCCGGTGCCCGGCTCCACGGAGCTGCGCTCGGCCTTCTCGGCGGCGCGCACCACCCCTCTGGAGGGCACCGCGGAGATGGAGATGGCCGTGACCTTCGACAAGGTGTACGTGAACATCGGGGGCGACTTCGACGCGGCCACGGGCCGGTTCCGCTGCCGCGTGCCGGGCGCCTACTTCTTCTCGTTCACGGCGGGCAAGGCGCCGCACAAGAGCCTGTCGGTGATGCTGGTGCGCAACCGCGACGAGGTGCAGGCGCTGGCCTTCGACGAGCAGCGGCGGCCCGGCTCGCGGCGCGCGGCCAGCCAGAGCGCCATGCTGCAGCTCGACTACGGCGACGCGGTGTGGCTGCGGCTGCACGGCGCCCCGCAGTACGCGCTGGGCGCGCCGGGCGCCACCTTCAGCGGCTACCTGGTGTACGCCGACGCCGACGCCAGCGCGCCTGCGCCCGCGCCCGCGCCCGCGCCTGCGCGCCGCGCGCCCGCGCCCGCGGAGCCGCGCTCGGCCTTCTCGGCGGCGCGCACGCGCAGCCTGGTGGGCTCGGACGCGGGCCCCGGCCCGCGGCACCGGCCCGTCGCCTTCGACACGGAGCTCGTCAACATCGGCGGCGACTTCGACGCGGAGGCCGGCGTGTTCCGCTGCCGCCTGCCCGGCGCCTACTTCTTCTCCTTCACGCTGGGCAAGCTGCCGCGGAAGACGCTGTCGGTGAAGCTCATGAAGAACCGCGACGAGGTGCAGGCCATGATCTACGACGACGGCGCGTCGCGGCGCCGCGAGATGCAGAGCCAGAGCGTGATGCTGGCGCTGCGCCGCGGCGACGCCGTGTGGCTGCTCAGCCACGACCACGACGGCTACGGCGCCTACAGCAACCACGGCAAGTACATCACCTTCTCCGGCTTCCTGGTGTACCCCGACCCCGACCCCGCCGCCGCCGCCGCCGGCCCGCCCGGTCCCGGCGCCCCGGGGCCCCTGGAGCTCTGAGCGGGCAACCCCGGAGGAGCCGCGGGCGTGCATGCCGGGCCGCGCGGCCCCGCCCCCCGCTGGCGAGCATGGCGGCCCGCGGATGCCAATAAAGCGGGCCTGCGCCAGCGCCTGTGTCCCGTCCCGCTCTCTGTCTGGCCTGCGCGACAATTTGGTCTCCTTGGGGGGGCGGGAAGGAAGGCATTGGACTCCGGCAGGCGTGGGGAGAAGGTCAGGGGTCAGAGGGCAAGGTTAATCAGGCCCTGGGGAGGGGAGGGGAGAATTCGCATCCTACACATCTAGCCCGCCTTGGGCGTCCCACCCGTTCATGCCCCTTTGCAGTCAGTGTGCCTGTCTTAACCCCTCCCCAGTGGCCTTCCGTTCTTGGGGTCCACTGAGTGTGGGAGTCGAGGAAACAGCACGTGCCTCCTTCCGGTCACGTGTGCGGAGGAAGATAGCAGCTGGAACCCGGGTGCCCCACCTCCTGGCGCCCCGGGATCGGGAGGGCGATGTGCCCGGGACAGGGGTGAAACAGCGCCCTCTGGCATGGGAGGAGCCAGGAGGCCAGGACGGAACATTTTATAGGGGGTGGGGGTGGGGGGCTGCACAGGGTCAGGGGCTCCACCAGCCAGCCTCGGCCCGTTGCTGTCAGTCCCCTCCCAGCCTCGCTCCTTCCTCTGAAATGTTCATCCGACCCTTTGGTGAAATGGACCAGAAAACATCCCTCCTGCCCTAAACATGTACATCCCTCCACCTGCTTCCCTTCACTCTCCCGACAGACAAACTGCCAGTGCTGCCCAGGCTGTTCTCCGTCCAAATGGGGAATCCAGGGGCCCCAGAGCAGTGGTTGGGCTTATAGGGGTACCCACGTGGCTGCTGGTGTGGAGCCTGCAGAAGGCTCCCTTAGATTCCCAGGGCCTCACGGACTGCCAGGGTAGGGCTGGAGGGTCTGACCCTCTGACTTAGGGTTAGCTTCCCTTTCAGCATCTTTTTTTTTTTTAATGGTGTTGCTCACATGTTCCAGCTTTGGTCATTGAGAGTTCTTTTTTAAAAAAATATTTTTTAATGTATTTTTATTGAATTTTTACAGAGAGGAAGGAAGAGGGAATAGAAAGTTAGAAACATCGATGAGAGAGAGACATTGATCAGCTGCCTCCTGCACGCCCCCTATTGGAGATGTGCCTGCAACCAAGGTTCATGCCCTTGACCGGAATCGAACCTGGGACCTTTCAGTCCACAGGCCAGTGCTCTATCCACTGAGCCAAACCGGTTCCGGCCTTTTCAGCATCTTTTAAAACACACTTCTTAATCCTGACCCCAACACACACACACACCACACACACACCAACCACACCACACACACACATGCACACCCCCACATACAATACACACGCAACACATCCATGCAACACATACGCTACATGGACCATACACACCACATGCATGCACACACACCATACATACACGCACCACAAGCATATATGCCACACACACCATAGATACACATACCACACATATACACATCACACACATACACACCACACACACACACCCCACACACATACACACCACATACATATCACACACCACACACATACACACCACATACTCTGCCTTCAAGTCCTGCTTAAGTTTTGCACCTGCTGCCTGAGACCCAGAGGCTGGGCTCCATTGCCTGTCAGGACCGAGGGAAGAAGATGGGGAAGAGGTAAACATGGGCCCAAAGACCTGAACACAGTGGGAAGAACCAGGTGCCATATGGAAGCCCCTGCCCAGGACGCGTCTGGCTTGAGGGTGGGATTTAGGGGGCTGATAAGTGAAAGGGGAGGTTCAGGGGAAGGGGTCAAGGATTGAGGCCCAGGGCCCCAAAGGAGGAGGTTGGCCCTCGGGGCAGAAGCCTTTGCACAGATCCCAGAGTGTTTCTTGTGTCAGGAGGGCAAAGACCTGGGCCCAGCGACCCCTCTCCTCGGCCTCCAACGCCTCGTGGAGCCGGTAGACACAGGATAGGCCGGTGAGGAGCAGATGCTCAAAATCCCCAGGGCTGAGAGGAGGCCCCTCCCGCAGGTCCTGGTACTGCTGCAGCCACTGCTCAGCGCCCTCCAAGTCACTGGGCACCTGATGCTGCAGGAGGAGCTCGAGTCGGCGGCCCGGACGCGTGGACGCCAGTTCCTCATCCTGGATGTGCAGCTGCCCCATGACATCCAGCTCCAGCCTGGCCCAGAGCAGCTGTAAGGGGAGCTATGTAAGGAGTGGGCTGAGCTCCAGGGGCAGGGCAGGGAGCTACACTGGGCCACGGGGGCAGAAGCAGGCAGCAGGTCCCATGCTGGGTTGCCCCACCCCCAACAGGCCCAGCTTGAAGCATCCCCCTTCCCAACTCTGAGTTTAGGGGCCTCTGAACACTGCCCGCCTCTCCCCCCCAACCCCTGTGTCCCAAGCTGGAGGAGAGACCTCAAACATCACTTCCGGGACCTCTGGCTCCTGCAGGCCACCTGCCACGCTGGTGCTGTCCATGCGCTGCCCTGGGGCAGCAGAGAGAAGTCAGGCCCCTGCCATGCTCCGTCGTAAACAACCCAGCTTCCCAGAAGTACCCCTTCGCTGCCTGTAAGAGTGTCTAGAGGTTTAAGCTGCAAGAGTAGGAATGCCATTCCACCCCCCTCCCTACTCCCTACACACACATGCACATTGATATTTGCCACCCAAGGCTGTCTTATTCCAAGATCATCATCCCAAACAGATACCACCTCGGCAAATGTCCAGAACTCCTCCGTGAACTTCGCAGCTCCCTTAGCCAAGAGCTCTAGGGCAACCAGTCACAAAACACTTTACTTCCCACTTCCCCTCCTTCCCTATCATCTGGTGACAGTGTGACCTGAAACCACCAGTGACCTTCCCCAAAGACTGAGGACCCCTATTGGAAAGAACCCCCTCCTTCCTTTCTCATCAGTAGTGCTGGTATGCAAGGCAGGGAGGCCAGGCCAGGCAGGATGTCTGCTGCAGCTTCCCTCATTCCAGCCCAGGGTGCGCCCATCCCTTGAAATGATTGTTCCAAGCCCAGGGCAGATCAAGGGAAACTGCTTCAGGCATCAACCAGAATAAGCCAGGCCCAACTCTGTCCCGGGTCAGCACTTAGGTTTATCTCCCTTCACTTCACCTGGACCTTTTGTGTCCTAGGGGAGGGGCCCGTACCATTAACCTCTGCAGCACAGGTCAGTCCGCAATTCCTAGGCCCTGCTAGGCTCAGATAGAACCAACTGTAACTGCTATTAGCCAGCAGCCTTCCTTGGTTCCCATCCGCCCCACCCTGAAGCCCTGGTACCTTCTTGGTGCTGGGTTATAGTCAACCCAGGGAGGAGGCAAATGGATACCATTAGCCAAGCCAGGAACTTAATTTTCCCCGCCATGCCCCACCGCATCCTCCGAATTCTGCTCTCCCTGACTGCTCTCTGCTCCTGCATCCGCCTGCCATACACCATGGCTCCAGCTTTCCACTGCAGGCTGCTCAAGTGTTCCCTGCTTTGCGTGTCAGTCTTCAAAGCAAAACAGGGAGGAGCTGGCTCTGGCTTCCCAGGGCTCTTTCCATCCCGTAGAAAGATGAAATCCCTGGTTGTTGGCAGGAGGCTGCTGCTACCCAGATGGGCCAGATTCTTACTTAGTTAATAGAAAAAAGCCGTTTGGTAGCAAACAGCTTGAGCTTGGTCCTCCTAAAAGGTAGGGAAGAGCCCAGGCAGTAATACTATCTTACTATTTATCTGTCCTCATACCCAAAACATCCTGCAGCTGAGCTCAACTCCTGACGCCCCGTCCCCAGCCCAGCCTCCAGGGAGCCCCTCAACAGCCAAGAACATCAGCTGCAAAGCCCAGTCCTACAAATGCAGGCCAGACTGACTGACAGGGCCATGAACAGGCAAACCAAGCACTTCCACCTCCGGCACTCAGCCAGACTAGCTGAACACAGTCCAGGCCAGCTGGGGTGGGGAGGCCTATCCCCCTGAAAGCTGTGCGGCTCCTGAATGTCATTTGCCTCAGCCTTGGGTCCTCCTTTGCTTGTTGACAACATTCTTGGCTCAGGCCAGAGTCTAGGAAGAGTCCCTTAGATCCACGGTCAGCAAACTGCGGCTCTAGAGCCACATGCGGTTCTTTGACCCCTTGAGTGTGGCTCTTCCACAAAATACCATGGCCTGGACGAGTCTTATTTTGAAGAATTGGCGTTAGAAGTTTAAGTTTAAAAAATTTGGCTCTCAAATGAAATTCCAATCGTTGTACTGTTGATATTTGGCTCTGTTGACTAATGAGTTTGCCAACAACTGCCGTAGACCAAGCATGATGGGCTGTCAGGTTGCAGGGTTCAAGACAAAAATGGGCTGCAGCTCTTCCTGTTGGCTCATGGAACCCTGTGGACATTTGGATGGAATGAGGGTGGGTAGTGGTTTCCTGGTTCCAACCAAGCCCTTGGACACATAAGCTACTGCCAGACATGGGGCTTTCTCCAGCAGTTGTTGAGACCCTGCTAGAGGCCATGCCACACCCACCCTGATTCCTGCGTGCTATGTGAACTTTGAATTTCCCTCTCAGAAATACATCTAGGCCTGCAGGTCACCACATCTGTAACTGCACTATTTAGTCCCATTAAAAAAAGACTCCCAATTTGGTAATCAGCAGGGAAAACTCCTGCCTGCCATCTGGCCACTCCTGAGCAAAAACTTGATGATAAGCACACAGGAAGTGGAGAGTCTAAGTAGGATTTTATTTACACAGACACTCAATTATAGATAAGGCGCTTTCTAGGATCCAGATGCCTTCCTTGGAGCTACTTGGTTTCGGGTTTCTTGTCCCCGGCTTCCAGCTTGAGACTCTCGGGGGGCTGGCGATAGGCAGGGAAAGCCTCCCATGGGCTATTTAGGTCAAACTTGCGGAACTCTTGGGCCAATTCTATCGGTTCAGCCACCACACGCTTCACTTCATCATCATAGCGTAGCTGCGGAAGAAAAAGGCAGGATTGTACATCAAGCAGACCACTTCCCCATGCCATGGGTGGTTTCTCCAGCCTCTTTACTTCTCTCTTCTTGATTTCTGTCCCAGCCTGTTTCAAGTCTCCATCCAAATCTGTTACTTATCAACCATAGTCCAAAATGCCCTCTATCTCAAGCCCTGCCATCACCCCGTCAGGCTCACCAGCGCACCAGCCCATTATGAGCTCTTTTCCAGCTCCCCCTCCACCCATTTTTAAAAGATAAGCATCTGCCCCAGATTAGGGAGCAAGTCATGGCTGAAAGGAGTACACCTAAACTGGCAGGCCCTGGGCCTTGGCATTATTGATGTGGATGGGAGGCGATCAATTTGGCATGGCTTTTCTTGTTATTGGAGGATCAGCTAGATAAGAACAAACAAGTGCTAGGGTGAAGAGGCAATCCAAATTAGGGGACAGAAGTGGTGAAAGAAGGGGAGAAGAGAGGGAAGTAACTAAGAGAAGGAAAGGGACCATGCAAAATACTAAGAAAACAGGAGCATTCGAGCACTAAAGAGAAGGGCTGGATTGCCCACTATCTTGGTATTTCTAAAAAGTTACTTTGCTACAAAATCACCTGTGTTATAATGTACAACAGATTATCTATCTCCCTGCTGACAAACAACCTGCAGCACATGGATGGTAAAGTAAAGCACTGAAATGCTTTATAAGTCCCTGACAGTCAATGTTACTGGTCCTGCCTCTGGCCATTCTCAAAGGCTGAATATTCAGTGTCTTCCCTGAGATCTAGGGTAGAGTAAAATGACATTCCACTTTCAGATCTTGGGGACAGACTCAGTGTGTTCTCAAGGCTGCCCTGATCATCAAATGATCACTAAATAATGGCTAACATCAACTGAGTATTTATAATACACCAGTATTACACATATATAATTTAGAGCATTGCAAATCTTACTGGGTAATTACTATTATTGTTCCCAATTCAGAGATGAGTAAAACTGTCATAGAGAAATTAAGTAACTTGCCCCAAATTATAAAAATAGAGCTCCAGAGCCAAAGCTCTCAAACCACCACAATCCACAAACCACATTTCCTGCCATGCCCAGGATGCCCCAGGTTCCCTGCCAGTCCTCCCCTGAGGCGGCTACCACAGTTCCAAGCCTCCTACCTCAACATAGCCAGACAGGGGGAAGTCTTTCCGGAAAGGATGTCCCTCAAAGCCATAGTCTGTCAGGATCCTTCTTAAGTCAGGATGGTTAGCAAAGAAGACTCCAAACATGTCCCAGACCTAGAAAAAAGAGGCCCCTGGGCAACCAGTCCATCATGGCCAACATGGGAGTAAGGGGCTGTGCTGCCCAGAGTAGTTCCAACCAATGTTGCAACTCTGGCTCCGAAGCACAGTCCACCATGCCCAGTAACTCACCTCCCTTTCGTACCAGTTTGCTGCCTTATACACAGAGACAGAGGACTCAATGGGTGTCAGCTCATCTGTATAGGTCTTCACACGGATGCGGGAGTTGAAGCGCAGAGACAGCAGGTTGTAAACAATCTAGGGAGAACAGAGGAAATGGAGGACCAAGATGGGCACAAGCTGAAGGGTCTAAGGCTGAAGTCCCTGGGGGGAGTATCAGTGATGAGGACACAAGGTGAATTAGGTAAATGTGCCTTCTATCTTAAAGCTCAAAACCTCAAGATCCTCCTATACTTACAACTGCTTCCAAAGGCCTAAGCCACAATGACATGTAGCTGCTCACAGTCAGCATACTTGTCTTTGTTCATGCTATTCCCTTTGTTTAGGACAGTGGTCAGCAAACTCATTAGTCAACAGAGCCAAATATCAACAGTACAACGATTGAAATTTCTTTTGAGAGCCAAATTTTTTAAACTTGAACTTCTTCTCATGCCACTTCTTCAAAATAGACTCGCCCAGGCCGTGGTATTTTGTGGAAGAGCCACACTCAAGGGGCCAAAGAGCCGTATGTGGCTCTCCAGCCGCAGTTTGCTGACCATGCGTCTAGGATGTCTCCAAACCACCATCTCCCCCAATCCTAATCCTCACTGGTCTAGTTCCTAGTCTTCTGGTCATCCATTAAGACTCAGCACAAACATTCTCTCTCCCTTCAAAGAAGCCTCCCAGACAGGGCTAAGTGGTCCTCCTGCATTCTTATAGCACATCTTTAACATACCAAGTATTATATGTTATTACAATAAGCTGTTTCTGTATCCTCCCTGACTAGAGTTTGAGGGATTCCTGGAAGACAGTTATTAGGTGTTATTTCTCTCTCTATCCCAGGGTCTGGCAAATAGTATATTATAAGTAAATATCAATAGTTAAATATATTGAAAACTTGTGTGCTAGCAATCTACCGGTACTATCTCACTTAATCCTCACAACCATCCTATGAGTTAGGGACAACTTTATACTTATTCTGTCCAAAAGAAAATTAATACCCAGAAAGATTAAACAAAATATTCACACAGTATATATAGGTGGCAGAGCCAGGATTTAAACTCGAGGCCTGCCTGATTCTGAGGCCCTAGTTTAACTGTTTTGTTAAGCTGTTTGACCCAACTAAACCTAAGAAGGCTATGGTTCCTACTGGCAACTGTTACCCTAAAAGTGTTCTGTTTCTTTTCTTTCCTTTACCCCAAAAACCGTTCAAACCTCCTGACTGACCTCAAAACGGTTCTGCCGGGTTGGGATGTCCACTGCTGTCAAGTCAGCCAAGGATTTAAATTGTGCATTGGTGTGATCCCTGAGGAAAGTCAGCACTGGAATGACTCCATCAGGATGGATACAGATCTCTAACTCATTGAAGCAGGACACCTGCAGACATGGGACAGGAGGTAGAAACAACAAAGAGCTACCAAGAAAGCAACTAAGTTGAGCTGATTCTCCTGACTTAAGACAAAGAAAGAAACCTGAGTTGGGATGGAGGAATCTGTGGGGCTTTTTTTTTTTTTTAATGTTTTTCTTGATTTTAGAGAGAGAGAGGAAGGAAAAAGATTTTAGAGAGAAACATTGATAAGAGAGAAATATCAATTATTTGCCTCCTCCACAGCCCTACTGGGGATCCATCTTGAAACCTGGGCATATGTCTTGACTGGGAATTGAACCAGTGACCTCTTGGTTCATGGGTTGATGCTCAACCACTGAGCCACACTGGCTGGGTAGAATCTGTGATTTTTGATCCCAGGCTCCCCACTCTCACATGACCTGAGAATATGGTCCTTTCTTGACCCCAGCCAAACAACAGTACTGCATATTACCTGAACTTGTTGGATATACTTAGGCAGGATTTCAGCCACATACTCTCCAAAAGCTGAGAGCTGTTTGTGGGTCACATCATTCCGTGGTCTGACAGTGGCTGAAAGGAGAAGGCATATTTAACAAATGGCAAAAGCAGCAACCAGCCCTGCATCCAATCTAGTTTGGGCTTATTAGAGGCTCCCTGCAGAACTTTGAGAAAGGTGAGGATGGAAGGAATAGGAAGTGATGAGACCTTAGGGGAAATGCCACCTACACAGTCCGCAAAGACTCTCATTATTGAAGCTGGCATGTTTGCCTCTTCTCAAAACTGTTCCATGGTTCTTCCCTTCATGAAGCCTGCATTTCTGTTAAAGCAACATACATTTCTGCTCTCTTACCAGACTCCACAAAGATGGGAAACAGAACGTTTGCTTCTATCTCCTCAGCACCTGGCTCATAGCAAACTCTCAAGAGAGAACTTCAGGGCTTACGAGCTCTCAGATTCTCTAGTTGAAACCTTATTTATTTGTGCGTAGATGAAGCAATGGAGACCCAAAGAGGGGGACATGCCAGGTCTCCTGACCCCCAGTTGGCTTATATTGTCTATAACATATCTCTACACACACGTTCCTGCAACCTAAATCACTAAGCACCCAAACATCGTAGACTGCAGGGTAATGGTTATCTGGTCTCTGCAGCAAGCAGGCCTGCTGCTCTGTCACTCAATAGTGTTGCAACCCTGAGCAAGTTATTTCTTGGACTGTTTCCTGCCTGATCTATAGTATGAAAATACTACCTACCTCATAAGATTGTTGTGAGGACTTTAAGACCATTCATAAAAACACTTCCCAGGGGCTGGCACACAATAAGCACTCAATTAATGTACACTACTCTGACAACAGGTTCTACATTGGGCGCTAAGGCCCAAATATTATGTTTCCTGCTCTCAAACATTTGAGTTTAATCAAAGAAAAAGAGAATCACGGAAGTGGACGAGGGAGCAATCATAGACATAACGGAGGGAGCCAATGGCACAGGGAGGGCCCGATTGGACCTGCAGAGCGAGGATCGATGCAGTCAGCTCTCCAAGGACACGCAGATTTGCCCAAGACGCAGGGAAGGGCATCCAAGAACAAGGACAAACATCGGGAAGGGAATGAGGAGCCCCCGCCCGTAGTCCCAAGAAGGGCCGGGCCCGCACATACTCACGGCGCTTTTCGGCCGCAGTGCTTTCCCTCCTCACCCGCAGCAGCAGCGCCGAGGACGGTGCAACCCCTGCACGGGGAGAGAAAGGCACAGGGGCGCAGGGTGAGGCCCAGGGGGCTCCCTGCGCCGGTCGCGCCGCTGCTCCTGCCCCGAGCCTCACCCGGTCACCCCCTGCTCACCCCTGGGCAGCGCTGCGGCCCCCACGAGCCCCCGACACCAGGCCCTGGCGGCGGCAGCCATGATGCCCAGATGCAGACCAAGCAGCAGAGGCAGGACCTACAGGACACGGAGCCACAAGGACACGGACCGGAAGCGGAAGTGTGCTTTATATTTTCTTCCGGGCGGACGCCGGGCCGCAAGCAGAGATTCCGGGATCCGGGCTTCGGAATGATAGGAAGGGAGGCAGGTGAGGAAACAAGGCAAGCCGGTGGCAAGACCGTGAGCTGAACGGGGCCCTAGCGTGGTGTGGCGGAAACTGGGAAGAAGCGAGGACCCGAAAGAACTGGAACGGTGAGAGGAGGGGAAGGGGCGGGGTTCTGGGTTCCACATTCCACGCCCCTTCCCCGCTTCCTCAGCGGGGCTTTTGACGGGGCTGGCGGGCCCGGGGGCGGCGGGCGGAGAACGGCCCCGGCGACCGTTTCCCGGGCGGACCCCCGGCGGAGCGGCGACGCTGCACGTGGCCATGGGCCTCCCTGTGCCCTGGGTTTGGGACGACTGGGCTCTGTCCCGAGTTCTGGGGCAGAGCCTGGGGGAGTCAGTGGGGTGAGCGGAGAAACGCGAGAAACTCAGAAAAGAGCAAAGGCGGGGCTGACAGATGTCCCTCCAGGCCTCGTAGTAGAAGGTCTGGAGTCCATGCGGGCGCCGGGGAGGCAGAACATCTGCCTGATTCCTCTCTCCAGAGCATCGCGAGTTTCATACCCGGTAGTTGTTTGGTTTGAAGGCTCTTTGGTTTTTAAGATAATTGGCTTACTTCAGCCCCTTGTTTTCATGCCTTGACCAAAAAAAAATACCAGGCCTTTGGTTACATCACGAAAAGGAAGCACCCATAGTAAGAAATGGTATTGATGTTAGTAGGTTCGGGGTGCCATTGCAGAAGGAACCCAGCTGTAGCTGAAGGGAATCATCAGAGATGCTATTGGCAGGGCCAGGATTAAGGACCACCCGGGCCCACTGTGTTAACGATCACGTTTTCCCTCTCCCTCTCTGAATTGCACCATTTGATTCACAGACCGTGGCTGTTACTGAGGGCAGATAACTGACAGAGAAGCTGGCCACCATGGAATCGCCGGAGGAACCTGGAGCATTCATGGATGAAAACTACTTCGTGAACTACACGTTCAAAGACCGCTCCCACTCAGGCCGTGTGGCGCAGGGCATCATGAAATTGTGTCTGGAGGAGGAGCTCTTTGCTGACGTCACCATCTCCGTGGAAGGCCGGGAGTTTCAGCTCCACCGGCTGGTCCTCTCGGCTCAAAGCTGCTTCTTCCGCTCCATGTTCACTTCCAACCTGAAGGAGGCCCACAACCGGGTGATCGTGCTGCAGGATGTCAGCGAGTCTGTTTTCCAGCTCCTGGTGGATTACATCTACCACGGGACTGTGAAACTTAAAGCCGATGAGCTGCAGGAAATTTATGAGGTGTCAGATATGTACCAGCTGACATCTCTCTTCGAGGAGTGTTCTCGGTTTTTGGCGCGCACGGTACAGGTGGGGAACTGCCTGCAGGTGATGTGGCTGGCAGATCGGCACAGTGATCCCGAGCTGTACACTGCTGCCAAGCACTGTGCTAAGGCCCATCTAGCTCAGCTGCGGGACACGGAGGAATTTCTCCACTTGCCCCACCACCTGCTCACTGACATCATCTCCGGTAAGTTGGAGGAGGGGACATATCATACCCGATGCATGTTCTAGTTCAAGAAAAAGGCACCCCCGGGCTTCCTGGTGTTAGTTTACAGTACTGGTGGGAGTTTAGGTATCTTCTGAAAGAAATGGAGTTGAGATTAGTGTGGCTGCTGTCAGAGATTGAGTCCCCTTTTGAGGAAGACTCCAGGAAAAGGTGAAGGTAATGAGGAAGTATTTGTATATATACTCTAATATCCCCTGTGCATAGGTGTTTTTTTTCTGTTTATTTTAAATATATATATATTTTTTAATATATTTTATTTATTATTCACAGAGAGGAAGGGAGCGGGAGAGTCAGAAACATCGATCAGCTGCTTCCTGCACACACCACTGCTGGGGACACGCCCACAACTAAGGCACATGCCCCCGACCAGAATTGAACCCAGGACCCTTGTGTCTGCAGGCCTACCCTCTATCCACTGAGCCAAACCAGTTAGGGCTTAAATATATTTTTATTGATTTCAGAGAGGAAGGGAAAGGGAGAGATAGAAACATTGTTCAGCTGCCTCCTGCAAACCCCCTACTGGGGATTGAGCCCGCAACCCAGGCATGTGTTCTTGATGGAATCAAATCTGGGATCCTTCAGTCTATAGGCCAATGCTGTATCCACTGAGCCAAACCAGCTAGGGCCATAGGTATTCTTATCCATCCTGCACCCTGCATGTACCTGTTACCTAAGTAAATTTAAGATGAATGATGGTAAGTCAAGATACCTAAAAAAAAAAAACTAAAAAAAAATATATTTTTATTGACTTCAGAGAGGGAGGCAGAGATAGAAACATCAATGATGAGAATCCTTGATTGGCTGCCTCCTGCTCCCTCCCCAACCCCTCCAACCCTCCGCTGGGATCAATCCCACAACCCCGGCATCTGCGCTGACCAGAAATCAAACCATGACATCCTGGTTCATAGGTTGACACGCATCCACTGAGCCATGCCAGCTGGGCCCTAAAAACATTTTAAGTGATGGGCCAAGTTTAGGTTACAATCCTGACACTGCAAGTGAGATATAAACATACTTTAGGTATGAGCTCTGCAGCCTGCAGCCTAGTACAGTGGTCGGCAAACCGGCTCTGTTGACTAAAGAGTTTGCTGATCACTGGCCTACTATATTGCTTCTGTGGCAAATGGGAGTATATCAAAACACCCATTTTGATTAAATGGCAATTTGAGATTTTCTCATACATGTACACATACATACATGGTAGTAGTCTAACAAAGTGGTTCATATATTTAAAATCCCCGGCTCTAAATCTCCTTTTTGGGTTGTCAGAGTGCCATTGACCATGCCTTTCCTCTGGGTCTCAACAGATGGAGTTCCATGTTCCCAGAACCCAACAGAGGCAATAGAAGCCTGGATCAATTTTAATAAAGAGGAAAGAGAGTCTTTTGCAGAGTCACTCAAGAGTAGCTTGAAGGTAAGGCAGAATTCTTTGGATTGGGACACTATACTAGCCATGTATTACACCCATCAGTTGGGCTGGCCGCTTTGATGACTGGTGATTGTCTCTGGCTTGAAGTTGATAGGAACTGGGGGGGAAGGATGTGTGTGCCTCTGAGCTCCAAAGCTCCATGAGGGAACTACTTTCATCCCTGCATTAACAATCCTAAGCACCCTTTGTCTGAATCACCAGTTCATGATAGTTTTAAGAAGCTGAAAGGATGAGTGCAACAGATTCTCTGCCCTGGCATAAAATGCTTAAAGACAGTGACTGGAGGAGAGTCAGGTGACACACAGAAACTAGAGCAAAATACAAGTGTGCAGCCTAAGACCATCAGGCGTTGAGTCTAAGCTGAGCCTTAGCCTAGTCAGTAGATATCATTTATAATTTTAATTTTTCCAATAGGAAATTGGGGAGAACGTGCACATTTATCTGATCGGGAAAGAGTCATCTCGTACCCACTCATTGGCTGTGTCCTTGCACTGTGCTGAAGATGACTCCATCAGTGTACGTGGCCAAAACAGTTTGTGCCACCAGATCACTGCAGCCTGCAAGCATGGTGGAGACCTGTACGTGGTAGGAGGGTCCATCCCACGGCGCATGTGGAAATGTAACAATGCCACTGTGGACTGGGAGTGGTGTGCGCCCTTACCCCGGGACCGGCTCCAGCACACCATGGTGTCTGTGCCCGGGAGAGATGCTATCTATTCACTGGGTGGCAAGACACTGCAGGATACCCTCTCCAATGCAGTTATCTATTACCAGGTAGATTATAACATCTGGATAGAAACAACACAGCTAGAGGTGGCCGTGTCAGGGGCCGCTGGAGCCAATCTCAACGGGATTATCTACTTACTAGGGGGGGAGGAGAATGACCTGGACTTCTTTACCAAACCTTCTCGACTCATCCAGTGCTTTGATACAGAGACAGACAAGTGCTACATGAAGCCCTATGTGCTGCCCTTTGCCGGACGCATGCATGCAGCTGTGCATAAGGATCTGGTGTTCATCGTGGCTGAAGGGGACTCCCTGGTGTGCTACAATCCCCTGCTAGACAGCTTTACCCGGCTTTGCCTTCCCGAGGCCTGGAGCTCCACCCCACCCCTCTGGAAGATCGCCAGCTGTAATGGGAGCATTTACGTTTTTCGAGATCGATATAAGAAGGGCGATGCCAACACCTACAAGCTTGACCCTGCCACTTCAACTATAACAGTCACCAGAGGCATTAAGGTGCTGCTTACTAATTTGCAGTTTGTGTTGGCATAAGGCCATGGGGGAAGAACAGCTGACGTTTGTCCTCCCCTTTTCCAGCATCTACCCATCCAAACTGAAGTCTCCAAAATCCCAATTCAGAGTACTATGTCATTTTGTGGCACATGTTCAAAAGGCAGCACTCAGCCCTTCCCTGAATCTGTAGGGGTAGCCATTTTGGGGCTCTCTAGACTGCCACTGCTCAGCTGGCTGCCTATTCTCTGCCATCCTTGGTAATCCTGTGCCTACCGCAGATTGCTCAGAGCAAGCATCTCCTCGGATCTTAAGTACAGCCCCCCCTCTTTACCTGATCAGTGTTAAATATAAGCACCCCCGGACAAAAGGAAAAATGCTCCATCTTTCTTTCTTCTATAGTCTGCAAAGTTATTTGGTAATTTTTTCACAACAAAGAATTAGGTGTTTACGAGTTTTCCTTCAGGCTGTGGTTGGGAGAATGGACAAAACTGAAGGTGTCCTTCACCAGCAAGAGTCACTCTAAAATTCTGGACATTGTGTCTCTTGCTTTCTGTCAGGAAATGTGTACTTTGGTTTGATTTTTGGCTTACTCTAAGGGATAAGCCAGAAAAAAGTAGAAAGGATTATTTTTTATTAATAGCAGAAACATTTTTCAAACTCAAATATATAAGGTCTCCTACTCTTTTAAAAGTTCTAAGTCCAGTCAAGAGCTAGAAACTGTTCATACAAATAAAGTTTCTAGAGGGATATGTGTGTCTGTTTTGAATTCTGAAGAGATGACTTCCTAAGGGAAACTAATTACATGCACACACATTTCTAAGTCAGCCACAATCCTGATTGAATACTGTATTTTCTTTTTTTATACACAGGATTATGGCTCCAAAAGCGAGGGGCCAGTGAATTGAGATTCTGATGGCAAAGAGCCAGAGCTGAGTACTTCTGCTCTTCCTAGTGTTAACTGTCTTTGAATTATGGTGCTAAGTATCATCAGGTGCAAACAGTAGGTGCAGGACAGATTTCTTTGACCTTATTCAAAAAAATAAGACACCCTCAGCCCTATCCCACATCCCATACCCTGCAAATAAAAGCCGGGCTAAATCTTTCTAGTCATACAGTGTTATTTCAGGAGAATGAAACCATGACAAAGGGAGGAAAATTACCCATTACTTAGCACACTTCCGATATGTTGTCTGGGCTTAAGCCCCATTGGTCCTGCTAAACATTTGCCTTCTATTGCCAGCAGGGTTGTCTTGAGTTCTTTCTAATCCACATACTTCATGTCTGTGATGTGTGATACAGCTCCTTCTTTGCTGCCTCTGCATTAATCATCTTGTGGAACTCTTTGAGAATTTCTAATTGGCCAGGTCTGATATAGATGTGTGGCCGGATCTTGATGATGGCTCGTATAGCTTCCTCTGGGCTCCAGCTGTACACCTGAAATACAGGATTGGGAAATGAAAGAAGCCGATGTAGAGTGTCTTGACCTAATGACAGGTGCTAATGGGCTCCCAGAATTTCATTTTTATAAAAACTCCATGGGGTGGTGGTGGTTAAAAACCATGTTCCATATGTTATAAGGGAGAGCACTTTAGCACTCTCAGTTAACCAGCCTCAAATTACAGGCCAGGGGGACAAGTCAATCTACTTAATTCTTGCTCTGCCAAACTCTGGCAAAAGAAGATTGAACGTGTGGAGCTCAGATCCTAGATCCAAGCCTGCCAAGGCCTACTTGGTGTCCTCCCTGTGCTGGACCAGTGAGTAAAAGTTTCCTGGAAAGAGTAGATGTTTTTATGCAACTTGTCACCATAACTAGAAAAACAACACTTTAAATTTTACTGGTAGGGTTATCTTTGTGTCCTAAACTTACTGGTTTAGAACACAACAGAACTAAGAAAATACAGATTTTAGCCTGCTGGTTCAATTTTCACTTGGCCCAAAATATTCTCGTGAGACCCTGTTTTCAGCAAACAGTCCTAGTGACCAAAGCTTTAGTATTGTTAAATCATGTACTCACCAATCCACAGTAACACAAACAAGGCCAGGTGGTTATCTTTACATTTCCTTTTTCCTTAAACTATCCACATGACTTAGTAAATGCTCTGCAGGGGCCAGACAGGTAACAATAATGAGCTAAGCAGGGGGCATACAATGGAATGATAAGAGTATTTGCTTCTAAATATTCTTACCAGTAAGTGCCCCACCTGCTGATTGTAATAATTTGATAGGAAAAATTCCACTGGGTCTTGTTTCTAGAAACTAATGTCCAAAACTCTACTCTGAAACAGTTGAAGAAATCTGAGTACTATAGAGCCGTAAGTGATCACCATTTACAGTACTAGACATGCTATTTTTAACAAGTACTTCTAGCCCTCAGCTGGTGTTAATATCCTTTGCAACTCCACTTAATTGAGTGTCTGCTGTGAGTCAGTGCTTGACATACTTTCTCATTCAAACTCTGTAACACATTTAGTTTAAGGAAATAACATCGGACAGAGAAGCCACTTTTGCATAAGGTCACATAGCTGGCAGGTGGCAAAGCCAGAGGTCAGCCTATTTACAAAGCTCAGGTACTTTCTACCTCCCAACAGTCTGAAACTGGAGTCATGGCTCCTTCCAGCAAGGCCCACCTGTAGACTATGCTACTGAAGTTCTGGAAATCACCTATAAATGGGACCCATCCGGAAAGACCTCTCCTACCTGAATCAGATACGCTGCCACCATAGTGGCACTCCTGGAGCGCCCAGCCTTACAATGCACGTAGACACTTTGGCCCAGAGACTGGTACTTGAGAGCAAACTGAACTCCTTTCCGGAGGTTAGTCAAGGTTGGGATTCCAGTCATGTCTACTGTGCTGAGTCGCAGCTGCTCAACTCCTCTTTTCTTCCAGTCCTGTGACGAGGTCCACCAGCATAAAAAGCATGAAAAAAGCTAGAAGTTAGTCCTATGAAGATGGGCCCCCAAGAAGTAGCAAAGCAATAAGGAAGCTTCAGGGTTTACTACACTGTGAATATACTGATTACTGTTTTCTAACAAGAAATTCTTACAGAAATATTTTGTTCTCCCCTTTTCCAGCACCTACCCATCCAAACTGGAAGTCTCCAAAAATCCTAATTCAGAGTACTATGTTACTGAATAAAAATCTTTAAAGTATGTTTTTATTGATATTTTTAGAGAGAAGGCGAGAGAGGAACATCAATGTGAGAGAAACATCAATCAACTGTCTCCCGAACACATGAATACACCCCTACCAGGAATGGAGCCCCAGCTCTGAATGGAACTGGGGACCTTTACTTGCATAGGATGGCGCTCAACCAACTGAACCACACCAGCCAGGGCCAGAAATATTTTTGCAATGACTGACCTACATGGTTGGTCTTTCACCAAACAATAACTATGCTGCTGAGTTAGAATTATGTCCAAAATTTAAAGTGTTCTGAAAGTGTCTTTTGGATATTTGAATTTCTAACTGCAAAACATTAGCTACATAAAATTCATCTACAAAAGTTGTAAAACTGTCTCTTTGCATGGTCTTGGTGCCTATGCAGTAACCTAGCTGCAAGGTTGTGCTACTATATTTTGCAAGAGCTTTCCATTTCTCTGTCCATAAGTCTCTTTTTTACCACTTTTTTCTTGAGAGGGTATGTGGTAGAAAATAGAATTAGCCCACAGCATCAGCCAGAATCAGTCGTTGGTCAGACAGCGATAAAAAAAGAAAATAGAGTTAGTTCCCAGCTGGTGTGGCTCAGTGGTTGAACATCAACCCATGAACCAGGAGGTCATGATTCAATTCCAAGTGAGAGCAGGTGCCCAGGCTGGGGCTTGGTCCTCAGTGGGGGGCATACAGGAGGCAGCCAATCAATGATTCTCTCATCTTTGATGTTTCTATCTCTCCCTAACCATTCCTCTCTGAAATCAATAAAAATATATACTAAAAAATAAAATAGAAGAAAAGAATCAGAAATAGAAAAAAGGCCTCTGGCAAACCAAGCAACCTTTTTTTTTTTTTTTTTTGCTTTAAGCCTTCAGATACTCTTGTTAACCTCTTTAGCTAGAACCAGAGACATTAGAACTCTGAATGAAGGTCAATACAGCTCATGAAATCAGCTAACAGCTTTGCAGCACGCAGCTTAGGCTTCAACTAGAGGCCCGGTACACAGCTTGTGTACACTAAGGGGAGAAGGGTGTCCCTCAGTCCAGCCTGCACCCTCTCACAATCCAGGACCCCTCGGGGGATGTCGGACCACCACCAGTGGGAGAGGCTTCTGCCACCGAGGCTGGATGAGCCAGGCTTCTGGCTGAGCGGAGCTTCCCCTGTGCGAGCACTCTGATCACCAGGGGGGCAGCTCCTGCGTTGAGTGTCTGCACCCTGGTGGTCAGTGCGTATAATAGCAACCGGTCATTCTGCAGTTTGATAGATTTACATATTAGGGTTTTATTATATAGGATTACACCAGAAATTCCTGGAGTGTTTGCTAAATATTCAGATCCTGGGACCCAAGCTGAAGTTCTTGAGTTAGATTCTCTGGGGCTTGTACCTAGGAATATGATTTTTTTTTTTTTTTTATTGATTTTTCACAGAGAGGAAGGAAGAGGGATAGAAAGTCAGAAACATCGATGAGAGAGAAACATCGACCAGCCACCGCCTGCACACCCCACACTGGAGATGCACCCGCAAGCAAGGCACATGCCCCCGACCAGAATCAAACCCGAGACCTTTCAGTACGCAGGCCGACCTCTATCCACTGAGCCAAACCAGTCTCGGCAGGAATATGATATTTTAAGGAGCCTGGTAGATCGTATTACAATGTGAGGACCACTGCCTTGGAGATTTCTTTTTTCTAGGCTGGTGGGATAATATAGCTATTTAGTAAGAATGTCAATGCCTCACAGCCAGCAACCACACACTTTCTATGGTTCCTCTTGCTCCACAGGGCTGACCACACTAAGGAACATTTACCATTCGGACTAATAGCTTCTGTGGCTTTATGGCAAAGTACTTTGGGAAATGGAAGGAACTGTTACCCATTCTTTAAAAATGCATGCCATCACTAATCAATGTATTTTAAATGTGAGTCGCATGTCTTTAAGGTTTAAAAAATCTATGGGTTGAAATTATGGCATCGTCATCAGGCCGTGCTAGTAAACAAGACAGATGATTGTATAGTGCTAATAGAGGTCAAATACAACAAGGATAGGACAATGCCTAATCACCTCGGTGCAGAGTTCCACAAACAAGCATTCATACTGAATGAAAATTATGTTTTAGATCTGAGTTTCGTTATAACAGTACTTTGTAACTCCACTACATCTCTAACATATGAATAAAAATATCCTCAAGTCAGAGTCAAATTAACCCAATGCAGTTTTTCAATGGGTTTTATGATAAATGTACCCTTTGGCAGTAGCGGTGGCTTTTCTTTTCTTTCTTTTTTTTAAAATATATCTTATTGATTTTTTACAGAGAGGAAGGGAGAGGGATAGAAAGTCAGAAACATCGATGAGAGAGAGAGACATTGATCAGCTGCCTCCTGCACGCCCCACAGTGGAGATGTGCCCGCAAGCAAGGTACATGCCCCCAATCGGAATCGAACCTGGGACCCTTCAGTCTGAAGGCGAACGCTCTATCCGAGCTAAACCGGTCTCGGCGGGGTGGCTTTTCTTCTCAAAGTTTATAGGGGCTTTGTCATGCATGCCTAGGGCAGCGCCTCATCCATACTTAGTGCTCAGTAAGTGTTGAGTGAATGAAATCAACAAGCCAAAAAAAAAGTTGCCTTTCAAATTTGGTTACTGATTCTTTTTTTTTTTTTTTTTTTAATATATTTTATTGCCAAAACCAGTTTGGCTCAGTGGATAGAGTGTCGGCCTTCCTACTGAAAGGTCCCAGGTTCGATTCTGGTCAAAGGCATGTATGTTGGTTGCAGGCACATCCCCAGTCGGGGGTGTGCAGGAGGCAGCTGATTGATGTTTCTAACTCTCTATCCCTCTCTTTCTCTCTGTAAAAAGTCAATAGTATATATATTTAATTATAAAAGTCAATTACATATTTATATATAATTATATACAATTATTTATATATATTATGTATATGATTATATATATAATTATAAAAGTCATATATTTACAGAGATTAAGAGGAATAGAGAGGCAGCTGATCAATGTTTCTAACTCCCTCTCTCTCTATGTAAAAAGTCAATTATATATTTACAGAGAGAAAGAGGGAGAGAAAGGCAGCTGATCGATGTTTCTAACTCTATCCCTCTCTTTCTGTAAAAAGTCAATTATATATATGTAATTATAAAAGTCAATTATATATATTTAATTATAAAAGTCAATTATATATATTTACAGAGAGAAAGAGGGATAGAGAGGCAGCTGATGGATGTTTCTAACTCTCCCTCTCTTTCTGTAAAAAGTCAATTATATATATGTAATTATAAGTCAATTACATATGTACAGAGAGTAAGAGAGGGATAGAGAGTTAGAAACACCGATCAGCTGCTTCCTGCCCGCAACCAAAGCACATACATGCCCTTGACCGGAATCAAACCGGGGACCCTTCAGTCCGCAGGCCGACGCTCTCTCCACTGAGCCACACCGGTCCCGGCAGGTCACCGATGCTTCATTACCGAAGTTAAACATACATCCGCGCACCCAGGGTGGTGGTCACCAGACCCTGTCCGCTCTCCTCTTACTAAACGTCTCTCACCCACACTTTCTGCTTCACCATTCGTGTCTCCCTCCTGTCGCGGCCATTTCCGCTTCGAGCGCCAGGCCGACCCGCCTCGTAAGGGGGCAAACAGCCCGGACACCGGCCTCGCAGCCGCGGTCGCCGGCAGCCCCCGCCCCCGTCGCCCCGGCCCTCCCGGCCCCACGGCCCCCCGGCCCCGGCCCCTCACCTTGGCCGAGTTGCACAGGAATCGGGTTTCGTACTCCTCGTTCATGGTGATCACGCCGCGCACGTTCTCGTCCTCCACCAGCTGCCGAGGGAAAGAGGGGGCTCAGCACCGGCGCCGGCCCGGGCCCGGGGGCTCCGAGCGGGCGCCCGCCCCGCTCCGCCCGGCCTCCCGCCCGCTCACCCGGCGCGTCATGCTCCGCAGCGGCAGCGCGCCCAGCAGCACCGTGCGGTCGATGCGGTGGTACCAGGCGCGGCGCGCCCGGCCCGGCACCGTCCCGCGGACCATGGTGTAGAGCAGCGTCGGGTAGAAGAGCACCCGCGCCAGGCCGGCCTCCAGCAACGTGCCGGTCGCCATCCCGCCCCACGCGGCCTGGGGCAGCAGCGGCCCGTCCGCCGCCGGGCTCGCGGTCGGCGGCCGCGCGGAGAGCCAGGAGGGGGACGAGGGCAGGGGCTGCGAGTCGTCCGGGGCCTCCTGCGAAGGCGACGCGGCGGGCGCGGAGCCCTCGGGCCCGGCCCCCGAGGTCTCGGCGACGGACACGGGGGACCCCCAGGCGCGCTGCACGGAGCTGGAGGAGGGGCTGACGGCCTCGGGGGAGGGACCATGGCTCCCGGGGCGGGACGCCGGGGCCCCGGCCGAGGGAGGGCGCGCCCGGGGCCAGAGGCCCGTGGCTGTGCGGCGAGACACACTGCGGCCCATGCCCGCGGCCGCCCACCCTCCTCCCGCGCGGGAGGGGGCTGTGACCCCGGGGCCGGGGGCCTGACCCCTGCGGGCCGAGCTGTGACCCCGGCCGGGAGGCGGGGCCCCGGCCAATGGCCTGCGGGCCTGCGCGCTCCGAATCCCGGCGGGAGGGCGGGGCCTCTGACCCAGGGGAGGCTGTGACCCCTCCACGGGGAACCTGGGGGGTGGGGATGGGGGGGAATCAGGCATTTTCCACGCCCCCAACCCCCATCTGCCCGAAGACAGGGAGGGCTCCCTCATCCTCCTGCTGGCCCAAATGCAAATTATGGGAAAAAATGTAAGATCTATAATGTATGATGAAAGTGCATTAATATACCATTTAAAAAAATATATGAGCCCTAACCGGTTTGGCTCAGTGGATAGAGCGTCTGCCTGCGGACTGAAGGGTCCCAGGTTCAATTCCGGTCAAGGGCATGTCCCTTGGTTGCAGGCAGGAGGCAGCTGGTTGATGTTTCTCTCTCATGGATGTTTCTGGCTCTATCCCTCTCGCTTCCTCTCTATAAAAATCAATAAAATGTATATTTTAAAAAATGATACTCTTAAGTGTAATACCCACAACCTACAAAGATGTAATGGCGGTAAATAGTTGCCTGGGATATGCACCTGGTACCTTTAAAACAGGTGTCTGGGGACTCTTTTCCGCCTCCCCACTTGGGAGTCAGTACTTGTTCTTCAATAAATTTCCACCTTTGCTATACCATCAAAATAAAACTTTAATCGTCTATAATCCTACCACCACAAACACAGTACATTAATTTTGTCTCCAATTTTCTTTTTTATTTGTACCATTTAAAAATTCTACAATAACTTTATTAAGATATAACTCACATGCCATACAATTCACCCATTTTTTAATTTTTTTAAAAAAAATATGTTTTTGCCGAAACTGGTTTGGCTCAGTGGATAGAGCGTCGGCCTGCGGACTGAGGGGTCCCAGGTTCGATTCCGGTCGGGGGTATGTACCTTGCTTGCAGGTACATCTCCAGTGCGGGGTGTGTAGGAGGCGGCTAATCGATGTCTCTCTCTCACCAATGTTTCTGACTTTCTATCCCTCTCCCTTCCTCTCTGTGATAAATCAATAAAATATATTAAAAAAATATATATGTTTTCGCCGAAGCCGGTTTGGCTCAGTGGATAGAACATCAGCTTGCGGACTGAAGGGTCCCAGGTTGAATTCCAGTCAAGAGCATGTATCTTGGTTACGGGCACAACCCCAGTGTGAGGTGTGCAGGAGGCAGCTGATGGATGTTTCTCTCTCATTGATGTTTCTAACTCTCTCTCTCTCTCTCTCTCTCTCTCTCTCTCTCCCTTTCTCTCTGTAAAAAAACAATGAAATATATTTTTAAAAATATGTTTCCAAAAAAAATAAAAATAAATATATTTCCTACCTTGGACAAACCTCTCCAAGAACACATCCCTAATAATTAGAATTACATATAGATCTAATTTAAATGAGTATTTTAGATGAATATTGTCTAAATATAGGGATAGATGAAATTAACTGCCCAGATCCATAAAACAACCACGTTTGTTACATTTGTTGCTTGGTGTAAAAAAGAAAGAAAGAAAGAAAGAAAAATGTTCTTTAAGAGAAACTCTAAATATGGCATGTAAATTATTTTGGAAGAAAATAAAGAGAGGTTTCCTTTAAAAAAAAGAAAAAGAAAAAATTAACTGCCCAGAAGAAAAATTGGAACTTTTGGATAACAGCAGATATTTGTTTCCTCTCAGATCCTTCCTTGTCTAATAGTAGACATTTTCTGTTCCCAATCAGTGTTACTGATTTATTATTGTTACTTTTGTTCCTGATGTGTAAATGTTACACTAGATGCAGAAAAACAAAACTTGACAAACAGCAAAAAAAAATTCGTATCAGCCAAGTCTAACCAGTTTGGCTCAGTAGATAGAACGTCAGCCTGCAGACTGAAGGATGCTGGGTTCGATTCCGGTCAAGGGCATGTACCCTAGTTGCAGGCACATCCCCGTAGAGCAGCGGTTCTCAACATGTGGGTCTCGACCCTTTGGGGGTCGAACGACCGCCTAAGACTATTGGAAAACACCTATTTCCCATGGTCTTACGAACCAACACACAGCTCCTCAG